>JAPYZA010000110.1:14223-52782 GCA_030522685.1 Eupelmus azureus | reverse complement strand
TTAATATTATCGAATTTCGAATCGAATTTTATTAATTTGCTTTTATTACAACATTTAGCTTGATACAATGAATAAATCAAACTTCCACATGATATATCTAATTTCAAAAATTGGATATTTTATTCTAGTTTTCTTGCAATGACTTTTCAGTTTTGAATTAAGTGGTGTATCTAAGTTTTCAATAGTAATCTAAAAAATTTTAAGAGATAATAAATGATTCAATAATTTATAAAAAAAAGTTATCACAATAACTAAACTTTGTACTCTTTCCGTTCTTAGTTAATTTTTTCTTTATATTATTATATTTCCTTTTTTTCTGAGTCGATGTATCAGGTCTACCACTTTTTTCTATTCTATTTTCTTTCTAACCATCTGTTACAGTAATTCCAATATTTTGTGTTTGGATGCTGGAAATTAAGGGTGGCCCATAAGGGAAATAAAAAATGCATAATTCCAAAAAGAATGAAGGAAAGGGTTTGAGTGTACTTTTGATTATCTTACATGACTTTTTTTTTCAAATAAAAAAATATGTTTCAGAATAATGTTATATAATATTAATTTAAAAATTGGTATTAAAATCAGGAACTTTGGAAAGGTTGAAAATCAAAGACGGTTTATTTTATTTTTTTGTTTAAGTTTCTTAACTTTATTTATTGCTTATTTACTTTAATAAATACACTTTTTCGCTTTTCTTTATAAATTAAATTACTTTATAGGATATTTGACGACACAGTTCTTCGTGATAGATAAAACAATATGTTGCATGTGTGTATGTAAATGTGTATATATATTTTTCTCTTTTGATTCACGACGTTTGTGATCTTTTGCTTTCTAAATGTTTATTAACTCAAAAAAAAAACTTTAATGAAAAATAATTCTTGTTCGTTGGCTCACCTCGCTCGTTCGCGCGCACGTTTTATTCACTTTTATATATTTTTTTTCATTTAAACGTACATATATATTTATTCATCTTCAACATATTTGTCGGCTACTACTTCTCTGTCTCTCTTCTACCTCTGTCTCTCCTTTCTTTTACACCTTTGCCGTATATAATATATATATATATTGGTATTTCATTTATATATATCTATATATATAATAATAAAAACTTTTTTTGTCGTTGAATGAACGTCCCGCGCGTCAACCGTAGGCATCGCCCCTTCTTTTTCCCCTATAACAATTCGTCGCCTTTTCGTTTACTTAAATATTTTTTTTTTCGTTTTGTATATAAAGAGTCCCCTTTATTTTTTTTTTATTAAAAAAAACAAAAAAAGATAGATGAGGGAACCCCCGGTGCTGAAATGTATCGCGATAATGATATATATATATTTGGTTGTTTTTTTATATATAAATATATATATCTATATAAACTGAGTTGCTCTCGATGATGGCGATGTCTGGGCAAGTCTTGTACGAGTCTTGTACGTGCTGTTGTCGTGTGCGATGAGCCGGCTCGTTAGAGCTCACCGTCAGGCATAAGGTCGAAGCGTGGCGGGAATGCGGAACCATCGAGTTGGGGTCTGTTGAACGCTGGTCGGTGTGGCTATAAAAATCGAAATAAACAAATTAATCGTTTGAGATACTTGAAAAGTTTTAAACGTACGGAAATGCACTACTGAACTTGTAATCTAAAATTTTTGGAATATAGATTTGTGTTGACTTTATTGAATAAAGGATTTTCTTCAATTAAAGGGTCTTTCCAAAAATTTTAAAGATACTATTTTTAAATACTAATAATGAGACTAATAAAAAATACTAAACAATTAATAAGCAATGACTACATTAGCTGTTAAAATTAAGAGAATATATTACTGAAGTGATTTATGTAGTATTCAGTAGTTTTTTCGGTACGTTTTGATACATGTGCATTTAAACATAAATGTGTTCAGAATATGTTTATGGATATGGCTTTCGTATTAATTTACAAGTTGATACAATGTATTTAAGGGTCGAAACAACAATTTAGTTAAATCACTAGGGTTTCATTCGGATATTATAAGATTTTTTCCACTCTATTTGAAAAATGTATTCTTATATGTTTTTCTTATCGTAATGGGAAGTGTATTAAAATACGTACATTAACGTATTGAAATGTTTTAATTAATTCGGTACAATTAAAATTACTATGTAAGTGTACCGGCGGACACTTGATAAAATAATTTCTATCAAAGTTTACAATCAAGCATAATGTATTTTATGTTTGAATAAATACGTAAGTATTAAATATTTTTGAAAGTTAATGCGAAAATTAATTAATTATTAATGAAAAAATCATCTTCTAAGTTTAGTAAAGTTATCGATCATACAGACTTATATGTACGTTCGAATAAAAACTAATATAGAAGCAAAACCAAATATTAAAGGAAAAGTAACACCAAGTCTACGTCATACGTACTACATGATGGAATGAGACATTTAGGGTCTGTCGTGGTGAATTAATTAAAAGAAGTGTGTCGATTACAATTACAACGATTCAAAATTAGAAAACACACCAATATCATGTGTGATACAATGGGAAACATAAATTGAATAAAAGAGATATACATATTTGATGTACTTTGAAGTTGTCAAATATAAAAATAAAAGATCTTGTGTTAAAACGAAGGTGAAAATTGTGTGTTTGAAACACAGTAGCGAAGTGATCTTGATTTCTTTGTTTGTCACTACAGAATAAAAGGAAAAATGAAGACAGATATTTTGGATGTTGGATATACTGTTTGAATTTTATTCGCCAATTCAAGCGTTTTTTAAAAAGATTTAAAATAAACTTAATAGGATAAAAATGATAAAAATACTGAAAAGTTAAAAGCTACTACATTAAAATTTTTAAAATCAAATAAAAAATTAGCATGAAATGGCAACGATTCTAACAGTGTCGATTAATAAACTAAAACAGAGATGAAATATAAATACAGAGTTATACGTGTGATAAATTACACGTTTGCTTTTCATCATGACACTTAAACTGATACAACTTCTGTGTGGTTTTGATAGAAAAAAAAATTTCGGATTTTGCTGTATAATCTGTAGCGACGTGCTTTTGTGTGGGGCAGACTTACATGAACCGGCGCGGCGGTTTATTCCACTTGCGCCTTGCGGGCGGCTTGCGCCTTCGCTTGTCCGGGCTATATCGAGACATAAGAACGAATGAGAACTCTGAGCTCAGACCCCGTTCTACATTTCTCTTTTCTTTTTGATCTTTCAATTTGGGATAGACCCGATCGATATTATCTTTGATTTATTATTATTATTCACTGTTTTGAACCAGACGAGATGAAAGAATATTGCATTTCTCAATAAGTCGACAAATACATTGATAGTTAAATTAAATATTAATATATCGTAAAATGAAAGTAGAAATAAAATTTTTAATTTAATTTTTTGTGAGTGCGATTCATTCAACGTCTAGATCAAAACCGTGAATGTTCAGCAAAAGGTTTAAAAAAAATTCGTCAAACTTTCGAAACTTACCGCTGGGCTGATACCACGAGCGGCGCTACCTCCGCGTCCCTTGGTGCGGAACTTGGCGATTGCCTGCTCGGCCAGGTCTGCCCTCTCCTCAGCTTCCTCGAGCTCTTGCTGGGCCTTGCGGAACTTGGCAAGATTGAGGGCCGCGATCTCCTCTGCCTCCTCGATCTGCCTCTTGTACGTCTTGATCTTCTGTTGGAGTTTGTCGACCAAGTCCTGCATGCGCTCGTGATTCTTGCGGTCCTCGTCCGCCTGGAACGCGAGCTCCTTGATGCGGCGCTCGGATTTGCGCAGATTCTTCTGTGCGTCGGCGTGTCTCCTCTGCTCGCCGTCGAGCTCGTTCTCGAGCTCGCGCACGCGCTGCTCCAGCTTCTGGATGGCCTTCTTGCCTCCCTTGAGGGCGTTGGCCTCGGCCTCGTCCAGGCGCACCTGCAGCTCCTTGATCTGGGTCTCGAGGGCCTTGCGCAGCTTCTCCTGGGTCTGGGCGTGATCCTGCTCGGCTCTGAGCTCGTCCGCGAGCCTGGCCGCGTCGACCATCGCCTTCTTTGCCTTCTCCTCGGAGTTCTTGGCCTCGTTGAGCAGCTCGTCAAGGTCGGACTGGAATTTACAAAAAGTCGATCAAGTCAGTATTTTCGCGATCGCGACAATGCATAATTTAGCCGCTACAATCGTGTATACTCACGTGGAGAGTCTGGAGTTCAGCCTCGAGTTTCCTCTTGGCCGCGGAGATGCTGGCGTTCTGTGCGCTGAGCTCGTTGAGCTGTTCGTGAGCGTCGGCGAGCTCCTGCTCGGCCTGTCTGCGGCCGCGGTCGGCCTGCTCGAGGAGCTGACGGCTCTCCTCGAGCTCGTTCTGCAGGGCGTTGGCGCGCCTCTCGCTGATGCCGAGGAGCTCGCGTGCCTCATCGCGCGCTCTCTGCTCCTCCTCCAGGGCGGTCTGGACGTCCTTGAGCTGCTGCTGATACCGCTTGATGTTCTTCTGGGCCTCAGCGTTGGCCTTGTTGGCGTGATCCAGGGCGATCTCGAGCTCGTTGATGTCGGCTTCGAGCTTCTTCTTCATGCGCAGCGCCTCAGCTTTGCCCTGTTCGTTGAGAAGGGTGAGTTTACATTAGCGGATTGTTTGTTTAATGCAAGTGGCTTTGTAACCAATATTATAACGTTATTTACCTTGGCTTCGGCTTCGAGGGAAGCTTGCATGGAGTCGAGGGCACGCTGGTGGTTCTTTCTGGTGTTCTCGAATTCCTCCTCCTTCTCTTGGATGCGCCTGTCGATCTCCTGCCTGACCTGGCTGAGCTCGAGCTGGCTGCGGAGCACCTTGTTCTCCTCCTGCTCGAGTGCGGCCTCGGCCTCCTCGAGCGCGGCCTGGAGCTCGTCCTTCTCGGCCTCCAGGCGCTTCCTGGCCTTCTCGATCTCGTGGATGTTGCGTCCACCCTCGCCGATCTGGTCGAGCAGATCCTTAACCTCGTCCGCGAGGTTCTTGTTCTCGCGGCGAACGGCCTCCAGCTGCTCCTGGCTTTCCTCGTAGGCGCCCTTGAGCCTGAAGAGCTCCGTGCTGTAGTTGCGGCACTCCTTCTGGCTGGCGTCGAGCTCGGCGGCGAGGTCGTCGACCTTGAGCTTCCATTCGCCGATGATCTTGTCGAAGGCCTTCTGCTTCTTCTCGGCGGCGTTGGCGATGGCCGTGGCACGGTCGACCTCCAGCTGGAGATCCTCGACCTCGGTGGCCAGGCGCTGCTTGGTCTTCTCCAGAGCGATGACCTTCTGGTTGAGGGACTCGATGGTCTCTTCGGCCTCGGCGAGGCGGCACTGCAGCTTGCGCTTGGCCTCCTCGAGCTCCTCGGCCTTGGCCACACCCTCGGACTCGTACTTGGTGCGCCAGAGCTGGGCTTCGGCGTTGGCCTTGCTGAGCTGTCTCTGCAGATCGGCCTTGCCCTCCGCCTCCTCCTCGACCTGCTCGCGGATGTTGTCCAGGTCGTGCTCGAGGTTGCGGAACTTGCCGAGCAGGGTGGCGCGCTCGCGGCCCTCCTCGTCGGCGAGCCTCTTCGTGTCCTCCAGCTGGGTCGTGAGCGAGATCTTGATCTTGCTGAGCTGGTTGACCTGCGATTCGGCTTCTTCGAGCTGGCGCAAGAGGTCGCTGTTCTCGATGGACAGCTTCTTCTTGGCGGCGTCGAAGTCGTTGACGGTGCGGGTCAGCTCTTCGATCTTGCCCTGGGCCTCGTTGAGCTGGTGCTGCAGCTGCTTGGCGATCTTCTCCTGGGCGGCCTGTTTTTACGTTGCGATGAAATAAACGAGGTTTTAGTTTTGGTTATTGACCAATTCTTGGATTAAATTGCAATCTTGCTCTCGAGTAACAGGTCAGTAGGAGATAAGTTTATCATTGAAATATTCATAGAATATTCGACATGTTATTCGAGAGCAAATAGTTTATATAAAAAATGTATTGAAAACAAGCAAGCAGCAAGCAGAGGGTATTAGGTTTACGGTATGATTACGGCGTACTTAGGACTTAAAAGTCCATGCCAGGAAAATATGGGAACCGAAGCTCATGAACAGGAATGTAGCAGCCTGATTTCTTCTTCTGGATTCAGCTTCATATACAGCTCTGCGTTTATCTGCGTTAATTGCGTTAGTGTTTTTGCCTGATCGTACGGCTGCAAGAATCGAGAATGGAATGTTACCTTTTCGTTGCTAAGGTGGTCGACGGTGGCGCGGAGGTCGTTCAATTCGCTGAAGTACTGAACCTTCTCCTTCTCGATCCTGTTTTTGATGTGGAACATGAAAAAGACAAGAGCGAAGTGTCGAATGTTAATGAATGGCGATCATCGATATTATCTGCAATAACATACTGCTTCTCGACGTTTTCCTATGTAAAATCCTGAAAGTCCTGATTCGAAAAGAGGGAAACGGATCGACGAACCGATTTTTATCGATATGAGTGATTGAACGTGGTAATCATTTGACAGGGTATAAAGGGATAAATTATTTAAAAAACGAAACAACAAAAAAATATTTTAATAAACTCAGTGGATATTGTGAAACGCAGGAGTTAGAAAAACAAATATGATAAATTGGTAACAAAAATATGGTAAAACAAAAATTGGAAGATGAAAATTTCACAGTGTCGGAAGAAAAAAAACTGGGGAAAACACGCGGACGATATATCGGGTGTCTACCTTTTCACGCGCGACTCCATCAACAGCAGCACGAGCATTGTTCAGCTCAACGTGGATGTCGTTACGGCCTTTTTCGGCCCTATTGAAAATACGTAACAGTTCGTTAATTAATTCTTTCCTTCATACTCTAACTAACTACCCGCAATGTACACCGGAACCGCTAACTCAAATACGAATCCCTTCGTATGAAGACACAAAGTCTCCCAAACCCATGATCAAACCCAATACGAAAGTTCTACTTGCCTAGCCTTGATCTTGTTCAGCTGATCGATCTGCTCTCCCATCTCAGCGACGGCATCGTTGTGCTTCTTGCGCAAGATAGCCAAAGCGGACTCGTGCTGGATGTTGGCCTCCTCGAGATCCCTGCGGAGCTTGCTGAGCTCAGCCTCGCGCTTCTTGTTGAGCTCGATCTGGGCAGAGGTGGCACCGCCGGCTTCCTCGAGACGCTCACCGAGCTCCTCGAGTTCGCGGGCGAGGTCGCTGCGCTGCTTCTCGGCCTTGGCGCGAGCTTGACGCTCAGCCTCGACCTCCTCCTCGAGCTCCTCGATGCGGGCCTGGAGTTCCTTGACCTGCTTCTGTTGTTTGCCAACGAGGGCCTGTTCGTCCTCGAGCTTGGCAGTGAGCGATGAGAGCTCCTTGTCCTTGCGCTGGATGGTCTGCTCAAGTTCCTTCTTGTTGCGCTCGAGGTCGGCGACGGCCTCCTGGGTGAGCTTGAGGTCGCCCTCAACCTTCCTCTTGGTCTTCTCGACATCAGCACTGAAATGGGAATAAGTGGTTTAGTCAGGTAAACTCAAAAGATTCTGAAGATCGACTTAAGTTCAAAAGCTTACCGGGATTTCTTTTCGCGCTCGAGGGTGTCTTCCAATTCGTCGAGGGTCTGTTCAAGCTTTAGCTTGACTTTGTTGAGGTGGTTGACTTTGTCTTCAGCGGCCTGGAGCTCCTCAGCGGTCTTCTGGTTGACCTCACCCTGGTTCTTCTTCTCCTTGTTGAGTTTGTTGATCAGCTCATCCTGGTGGGCGATCTCGTCGTTGAGGTTGCGGATCTGGTGGTCCTTGGTGGCCTTGTCTTGCTCTGACTTCTGGATGGTAAGTTCCAAGTCCTCGAGATCCTTCTTCAGACCAGAGATCTCCTGTTCCAACTTCTTCTTGGTCTGGAAGAGGTTGTTCCTCGCTTCCTCCTCTTGTTGGAATCTGTCGGTGATGTCCTGGAAGGCGATTGTTTATTGATAAGTATGATTGCCGATTAAATCAACAAGTTTTTCCTCTGATTTTTAACGAATTGCAGTTGAGTTAAAAAGTTTTGCTTTTTAAAGGTTTGTAATATTTGTTTCGATTTTTTTATTTGCTTTACTATAGTATTTATACCGTTTTAGATTTATGAAAATGTCGGAGCGATCCATCAAAACAATAAACAAACAGATCAACTTTCTCGTTGAGCTTCGCTAAACGTAAAGTCTTTCGGTAAGTCCAGAATCTATTAAACTGGCAGTCGCATACGGATTCTCCACAAATTAAATCAAAACCACAAAAATATGCGATTTGACATCGTGTCAAAAATTTACCCTACATAAGTCGAGCGCTCGCGAGCGTAGCCGAATAAATTTTCTCGCGAAACTTCGGCCGCTCGCGAAAATTATAAATTATTTACAGTTTCGCGCGCGGGACCTAGCTCCACCGCTGCTATATATAAATGTATTTCGCATATTAATTACAATCGGAAGCACGGTAAAACGGGCTGCAGCTTTTTATAAACACGCGTCGACCAAAGTAAACTGGCGCGCTAGCGCCTGAGCATTAAAGTTCCAGTTTCCTCATTTTCGCGTATAGACTTGGCGCGCGAGCAGATCCCGAGCGCGCATCATTAGCAATATAATTAATCGCCGATAGTACCAGAATCCCCCCATTTGAAAGTTCCAATTCGGCCCGGATAAACCGATACGTCGCTTTGCTGGCTCTCGTCTTGCGATTTCTTCGAGTTAGCTCGCCGTTTTAATTTGTCGATTGCGTGCACGTGTGCAGTTGGAAGCTAAGTGAAACTGTTTTGAGATATACTGTAAGTTTTTCTACTCGAAATTATTCATTTTCTTTTAAATTTTAGAAACTATAAATAACAAATATTTACGAAAGCTTATTTAGTTCGACGATTCATTGAAGCATCTACAATTCACCGTAATAAAAGGTAAAAATCAATTTTGTATCGCGAAATAGATTTTTCCTAATCGTTCAGCACTTCGTCTGCCTCTCTTCTATAATTAGCATTCTCGCAAAAAGCAGCAGTCAGCCGAGCGAATTCGTGATAAACGCCTGGAACGATCCTAATGGGAACATGACTTCCCCTCCTAATATTAGTGTCGTCGAAGCAAAAGAAAAGTATATAGCGTTCAAACTTTGCCAGACTTCTGCCCATGGGTAGATACATTCGTCATCCGAGACTTGGCGCACCGTAAGCCAAGAACAACCGACTTAGAGCCTGGCTCTTAGTTCTCGGTTAGTTTCTCTCTTTCTCGGCCCCATTTGAAGCTAGTATCCTCGTGTCGGCAGTAATTTACAAGCGACCTTTGATGAATTTATATGTGCACGTGCTGGAGCTAGCTTGATGATGACTTCGCTTAACTTCGTTCGGACTTTTGGCTAAGCTGGTTGTCTCAGTACTGAACTTCAATAACGAGCTAC
The DNA here is from genome assembly GCA_030522685.1 of Eupelmus azureus. Lineage (NCBI taxonomy): Eukaryota > Metazoa > Arthropoda > Insecta > Hymenoptera > Eupelmidae > Eupelmus > Eupelmus azureus. The sequence goes on along the minus strand of JAPYZA010000110.1, from coordinate 43,475 downwards.
TAGAGATTGTATGTTTTGATTGTTAATGATTCATATACTTTCGCTAGCATATGAATATTCTTTGACTTTACGATTATCGTGTTCGCGATTTTCCTTAACGCAATCATCAACTCGAAATATTCGCTTCTACGCGCTGCCTTACTTCGCGAATACCACAAAGGCTCTTCACATCTCCGAAATACCCCCAGGCTTAACTTCACAAAAGGAACTTGAAAATCTTGAACCCAAGCGTGCCTGCCGCGCGCCATAGATCTATCATTGAAAAGCAAAGCCGTTCATCGGACCTATCATCCCTCTACATCTGTCAGCGGGAGTTTCGCTTGATTCTCCGGCCTGCGGCTTCTCAGCCGTTGCGATTCCCCGCGCTAAACTCTCTCTATTAATAAGCCCAACACCTGTTCTCATTCTCTTCCGGCCTGCTAGAGGAGAGAGCGAGCCACGCCCACTTTTAATAACCTGGAATATCTGGCGACTATCGCCAAACCGGTAAATTTAGAAGGGCCTCCTATATGCACGCAAGCACCTAAGCGATACGCCCGACACGCAGGCTTCGCCGTAAATGGCTACACCCCGCGCTTATGCAGATCGAGAAGAGAGCAAGAGGCTTTCACGAAGAGGAGGTATGGGTAAAGGAGCTTTTATTTCGAAATTGAGAGATTTGAGTTGAAGGGGAGGAGGGCGAGAAGTGATTAAAGGTGGAGCTAAGTCGAGACGGCGTTTCGTAAAGAGGCGCCTGTTTGCGATAATGAATGCGTTTGTAGGCATGAGATTTTGAGAGAGGGTCGTTTGAAGATTAATGTATTTTGTTACTGATTTATGTAAGAGAAGCGGGATTTATACAAATAGGAATAGAGCGATACATTGTCTTGGAAATTGTGGTGCGAAGTAACGTGATTCTACTACTGTTACTTGTGATCGTATTTCAGAAAGAGATGTCACCAGCATCGAAGCGCCGTTGTGAATTTAGACAATGTTTATTCTACTAATAAATATATTAGCCTAATAAATCTTGTTTGAACAAGAACGGCCGAATAACTTAAACTTTGTAACTGGAATGCAAAGTAATATAATTCTACTCGGATTGCATGTGCCATTTTTCGTGAAGGTGTGTCACTGACAACATGAACGGATTTGTAAACGAGAACAATAAACTATTCATATAGTGTCTGGAATTGTGATTTGAATCAATATAATTTTATAATTAAACTTTTAGAATTTTATTCAGAAACAAATTTATGACCCTAATTTTCGTACTTCAAAGATCCATATAATGTTACGACGATGAAAATGCGATTATTTTAGTGTATGACTACCCTTATTAATTTCTCTTGCTCAAGAAGTTCTACTGTAGAGTACTAATTCAAATATTATCATACGAATATGAATAGATGATTTGCATAATAAAGAACATGCATGTGTCGAAATTTATTTTTTTTCTAAGACATTTTTTTTAACATAATTTTCGAATTTTTATGTCAATTTTAAGTTGTCTTTAATTTTGATATTGATTCAAACTCGTAATTAAAAAGCTCAAATTTTTTAAAAGGTGGTACAGGACCTACCATTATCAAATTAAAATACAATATTTAATTATTATTATTAAAGTTATTGTAAAAAGTTAAGCTGTTCCCTATTACTCATCCAGCTTCATTAAAAAAGCAAAACTATATTTTGTAAAATTAATAAAACTCCCATTTTAAAATATTTCCAATCACCTAATTCACTTTCTATAATCGAACATCAAACATTTGATTTGACAGAGCGATCCCGTGTTGTTACAGGTCAGCGAGTGCAACCAGGAACCACTTCCAAGTACCAGCAGCCAACATCAAAGCCAACTTGTAGCCACTCTCCCGCGTCTCGGCGCGTCGAATCATCACTCCCAATCCTCCCCAATTAAACGAATTAAAATATCAAGATCACACCTATTCGAGCTGCCTGCTAGCCTAGCCCACGCAAAGTAGACGACAGCCTGAATCATCCGGATCTTTTTAAAGCACCTTCGCGTTGGCCGGCCCGATAAACACGATACACACAAAATGCTTGCGTCTATCCCTCGCGCTTCATCCGCTATGTTGCACACTGATTAATGGCATACGCTACCATGTCGTAAGGCAGTTGCGTGGGTTTCCCCTGGCCCGAATTTAGAAGTGCGCGTAAGATATCTGGAGAAGCGCGCTCTGGAATTTTTTCTCCGACAGCGCGCGAAAGCTAATTTTAAAGGGGGCCCTCTAAATATTCCGCGAAGAACGACGAGCTTAACGGCTGACTAATGCGGCATTCGTTATATTGTCAACTCCCTCGTGTTTTTCGCGTGTCACTCGGCCGTTGATATTTATTCGAGTGCGCGACGCTTCCGTCCCGTGTTTCTCTAGCTTTTTTTTCTCGGCGGCCTGGAAAAAACTCGCTGTTAGCGATTTTTCAGTCGGATTAAATTTAGATGCCTATGAAAATAGCAGCTTTTTCAAAAGCGAGCGGTGAGACATATGTGCAAGCGCGACGAGATTTGTGGAAACGACTTTGCGAGCGCGCACAAAGCTGGAACGCGCGAGCTGACGAAAGACGAGCGCTCGGATGATGGCCGAGCGCAGCGCGACTGTTACTACTTCGAGCGACGCGTACCGTGAATTTTCGTCTTTCACCGCTTTGAGCTGCATTTTTGAGGGGTGACTGGACGCTGACTGGATAATCTGTTACGTTGCCAGCGTAACAATAGACACTGATTTTTCCGGACGACGAAACAGTTGTAAGACGACGTGCTTTCGTATCGTCGTCGACGTCGATAAATATTTCAAAAGCGTCGCAGTATTTTTACAAGCGCGTATTCAGCGCACGAAAACACGCGCAGTGATTCACCGGCGCCGTTTTTATCCACACCGGCATATTTATAATTTTCTGGAAAATTAGCCAGCCGCGCATTTTTTATCTAGCCCCCGAGAGATATTTCCGTGTGAACTACTTGCGAGAGCGTAAAACTCGGCGGATTTTTTCGAGGCGCCCGCGCGCTCGCGGCTGGCAGATGGCTTCGATTTCGCTCTTCTGGAAACAAACAGAGCAGAATCGTTTGGAGCGAAATTTATTTCAAGAGAGCTTGCGTCTGTTTGCTCGCTTACGCGTATTTAGCCGGAAGCTCTCCGACGCCCGTTAACGAGCCCCTACGGCTCGTTAATCGCCTCGCTGCTACATTGTATTATTTTTAAACTGCGAGAGCGCCGATTAAAATTTAGCAATTAACAGCTGGTTTTGTACACGGCTGCATAACTGGTCGCCGACGGATAAGCAAGGTGGGGAGCTAAGTTGTGTAAAAGATGCGCGAAGTAATTGTGAAATTCGATGGTTGCGCCACTTGCGTACGTGGGCAAGTACGAAGCAATTGACGGACTATGAGCTTTTCGACATAATCGACATTTCAGCCTCGGTGAAGCCCTTAACCCCTTTCCTTGATCATTCCGATGGATGCCTCAATGATTATTATTTGCAATGTCGGCTTTTTCTCGTGCATATATATGTGCCTGTTACTCGTACTGCGCGTGATTTCGTCAATTTTTTCTCGCAAGCTCGACTTTGTTTGCTCGGCGAAGTCGAGTGTTGCTTTAAAATTAGGCAAGGAAAATGATTTTGATTCGTTGTGAAGTGACGGTACATGGTTTTGTATGACAATGATGGCATCTAATGAAACAATTACCTTCAATTAGCAACACTGTACGTTTGATTCTTAAAGCAACGCAAGTTTGAATTTGTTTCACTGAACCCGTTTACCAGGAAGCTTTTGATGATATTTCTAGACGGTCATGAGCATTCGAGAGACGTGCTTTATTTAAATTAACGTACCGAAATAATATGTAATATTAAATTATAACCACTGTACAAATGAACCAAAAAGAACAAAAAAATAGATAAAAAAATTACTTCACCGACGAATCATACGCGTTTGAAACCGCATTTCAACAGCGATCCAACTTTTTAACTCAACTGAATTCCAAACCAATGAGCCAGAAAAGTGGCAACAATATAAGATAATGAATAAAAGAAAAGCAATCAGTACTCACCGAAAGTTGGGACTCGAGGTCGGCTTTCTGGGCTCCCAGTTTGAGAGCCTTCTCCTGGTACTCGGACAGCGCGCCCTTCTCGCCGTCGAGATGCTTCAGGAGATCGGTCTTCTCCTGGAGCAGCTTCGTGTTCAGCTCCTCCAGCTCGATGCGCATCTTCTCCTCGCGGTTGAAGGCCTCCTCGAACTTGCGCGCCTTCTCCTCCATCGCCTGTAATTCCGCGATCGGGTCACTACCTGATTCCGCCATCTCGCTATCTTTTTTTTTTTTATTTCTTTCAAAAAAAATCAACGTCTATCTCTCTATCTCCTTCCTCTCTCGTCTCTATCCCTCTCGCTTCAGCGACTCTCTTGTCTCATTCGTGTTCGATGCGCGCGGATCCCTCAGTCTTTGCTCAGTTTTGTGGAATGGACATGTGTGCGTAAGTGCGTGTGCGTACGGAGGCAGATGTTCTCTCACAGCGCGGAATCGGTACGTTAGGCCAACCGGCCGCGACAATCTGCGTACGGATTTCGGCGCTCTGCTGAACGAGCCTCGTCGAAACTACCCGGTGGGGGGCAGTAGTCTTCAATGCGTGTGCGTGTGTGGGTTTCGAAAAAAAAAAGATTTATCCCTCGCCGCTTTCCTCGCCTGCTATTGGCCCACGGCTTAACTGGGACACGCGTATCGTAGAAGAGAGCGCGCAACGTTAATCGGAGAGGGGAAAGGGATCGGGATATCGCGCGTTTTCCTACGTGTATAAATACTATCTCGCGTTTATACGATTATACATTAATGCGGCTTATGCATACACACAGATGCGTATGCTCGTATATAAATTTCGTTCGGTAGGGGGGCCGTCGCGGGTTTCGTCGATATAGATATTAAAATCTAAGGCGCGTCGCGTGCGTCGCTCGATGCTGCGAATCGAGAACTGCGGCTGGCTTTCCGCGGCTCCGAACTTTTCTACCCTCTCCACGGAGCTCGTCCCTTGCCCCCCTACCTAGCGAGGGATCGGGACCGAGCGCGGATCTTGAAAAATATTTATAACCGATCTGCAGCGGGCGGGCGCGATTAAGAAGGGAGAGCGACGGGGAGCTCTAAAAATATTGGGCGAATCGCGCGGTGCTGGCTCGCTCGCGTTTGGATACGGGTGGGGGAGGGTGCCTTTTCTTCTCCAGCGGCGGCTCTCCTCTCCAGCCTCGGAAAGGAGAGAGAGAAGGCGCGCGCGTCGGCTTCTCCAGCGCGCTCCATTCTTCCGCGTATACGCATTTAGAAGCCGAGTGAAATTCAAGAATGAACGTATCTTCTTCGTGATCCCTTCCTTTTTTTTCTCCCGTGGATTCTGGAGGCAGTGAGAATATCCGTTGCCGAGCGCGAGCATTGTCGATTTTTTTTTCGAGCGTGGGATGCGCGGCGTATTAATAGACGGCGAAGGGGCTTTGGGGAATTTTCGAGGTGCACCGGAGCTTTTTAATTGGCGCTGGAGCGAGAGCGAGAGAAGGAAACACGTAATAACGAAAGTCGTCTTCAAGAGGCTGCGCGGTTTTTAACGAAGGCACGGATAATATTTATTTTTGATCAATTAGAGGCGATCGTGAAAATACGGAATGTCGTTTTGGAGGTTGACTTTATTGTTGTTTTTTTCTTTACAATATTGTGAGAAGCTTGAGAGTTTGCAAGAGGTGTTCGAGAAACGGACTTGAGTTTTGTGTGATTTTGTTTCAAGTATGGTGTAATTTATAGAAATTTAGCTAATTATTATAAATTAAGTGAACATTAAACGTAATTCAAAGTATATTTTTGATGTGTAATATTGTGCGTGAATATTAAAAGTTCTACATTTGACACTTATAACTCAAGCTTAACGCGCTTATTTCGAGAAAATGTTTGCAATTTCGCCGAGACAAATTGAGAAGCTTCGGAGAGAGGGAGTAAGCAGAAATTAACGACAGGAAAATTTTAGCATCTCTAATCTTAAAATATGATTTGTGAGAGCCCGAGATGAGCTCGGGCGATGATCCAGGATAAAACACTGAGAAAAACTATTAAAGTTTACCTAAAATCATTGGCTAATGCGAATAAAATATTTTGATGCCGCGTTTTCGTAATCGGACTTATTTACATTTAATTATAACTGCAATTAATTGTATTGCTCAGTTTTCAAACATACATTAAAATTTTAAAGTAGTTTAATAAAATTAGAAACAACTTAAGCCAGTGATTTAAATAATTGTACAAGAACGTTTTAAAATTAAAGTAGAATAAATTTACTTTGAAACTTTTAATAATAATTTATATTAATATTTTGAAATCATTGTGATAATTTTTTTGCAATAATAAATTTTCTCTAATATTATTATCCTAGATATTCTACAACTGTAAATGTTCCGAATACAAAGTATAAAAAAAGACTGTGCTTACAACCGATTTATCCTCATTAAATTTTGGTAACTTAGATTCCACTAGCATTAAAATATTTTTGCCTAAAGAAATAATTAAGATATTAATAGTTCGATGAATCGACTTGCCTAAATATAAGTCTAATGTAATTAAAAATATTCATTTAAATTAAATGAATACATATTAATCTGATTTCATTCATCTATAGATATATTAGATAAAAATACCTACATAATAAAAATAAATCTTTCGTTAAATTTAAACTCGTGACTTGATCAATGATAGCTATTATTACATACAAGACTTTTTTTATGGAATGCTGTTGCCGCACAGTCATTTTTTAATTTTAAACACTCGACCCTTTAAATAAGAAAAACATGTTGATAGCAACAATGTGAAAAGTATTTGTAAAGGAAAGATAATTTTAACTTGTTAACCAGTGATTCGAAAGCAAATTTCCAGAGAGTCGTAAAAAAATGCGAAATATCTTAAAATTAAGTAACGCAAATAACAAAGACAAAGAAATAATACTCACAATAAGCTCGTCTTCGATGCGAGTGGCGTTGAGGAGTGGCCTGACCTTCTGCCAGAGCTTCCACCATGGCCAGGTGCGCAGCTTGAGGTATCTGCGCAGATTCCTCTGTACGATTTGGAGGGCCAGGCGTTGCTCTTGCAGAGCCTTGAAGTCCTTACGGGCGAGGTAACCTCGGACGTAGGCCTGCATCCAGGAGACGATCTTGCCGAGACGTTCGTCACGGAATTCTTCCATCTGACCCAGGACTCCGGCGCGGAAGAATACCTATTGGTCGCAAGGCAAAGTGACGCGCAAACGCCAAAGGTTAACAAAGCTTTGATCTCTTTCTGATACCCCTTTTATTGCCCGCTTTTTTTATTCGAAACGACAGTTTGTTACGAGTTCAAGTGATGAATTGAATTTTTTGAACATCTATTTAATTAAAGTTGCAAAAATATCGGTTTACAATTTTATTTTTTGAAAATTTAGAGGTTATTGTAAGAAAGATAGTATGCGTTATATCTACGGATATTGTTTTTAGAAGAAGAATGAGAAGAGATGCAATTCTTCAGTTAAGTAAGAAATACGAGATCATTGTATAGTTATGAAAGACAAAAACAATTTTTTCCATTTCAAGTACGGTATTCATTAAATTTTTTTGTTATCATTTTTAAATAAGGATTCATTAACAAACTGTCGTTTTTAAGTGTATATAAATAGCATTGTGTTAATCGGAATATCTTACAGGCATGTTGTAAGTTTTTGTCTAAAAATGAATAATTATATTTTTGGAGGATGAAAGAGGAAATTTTAACACATTTTAACAAGAATAAAAATGATTTAAGGATCAGCGATCACATAAAATTTCATGCTTACAAAAAAAAGAAAGCAAACATTATTTGAAAATTTCTTTCTTTGTTTAAATCTTTTGCGCATAAAAACAAAGCTTCAAGTTAAGTCAAAGTATTGTATTTATGGATGTAAGCAAAACATGTTTTTCCAGCTAAAAATTCTAAAGCGAATATTTCGCTGGAATTTGTTATTTTTTTCTTGGCTTTTTGCCGTTTATTGCGTAGGTATATTGCGCAAGGAATCAGAGCTTTTGCGTGGAATTTTCGGTTGTTATTCGTCATTGAATGTTAGTTTATACTTTTTATCGTGGAAGAAGCGAGAAAATTTCCTTTTATTGGTTTTTATTTTTGCGGTTAGTTTTAAACACTGAACTTTTTAACAAAACACAGTTCTGAGAAAGGATAGTCTTGTAATAACATTTCACAAAAGGTTAGTTTCGAGATTTCTGAATTCAAGCACAAAATTCTTCCTTAGATGACAAGGGTTTTAAAAAGAAAACAAAAAATAGAAAAATAACATAATTTTGCCCTAAGCATTGTTCAAAAATAATTTCTATGCAAGTAGAAAAAACGTAAAGTAAATCTCGATATTAAACAAAAAAGAAATAAAACCCATTATGTCTATTAAGGAAGAATTTGCTCAAGACTTTCAGTTCAGACAATCTCAAATTATACCTTGGTAGCACCAAGACGGTATTGATCAGGTGTTACGATGTCTTCAAGAATAATGGCACTGGCTTTTTTGGGATCCATGCCGTCTGTCACTTTCTTGGCGCACAGAATTTTGTATCTGTGTTGTGCCAGGCACGTGTAAGTTCAGTGTAAAAGTGACAGGAGGTGCATAATAGGGTACGCACACATGGATATGGACACGAACATAGAAAAAAAGACAAGAAAAAAAAACGACAAGGTTGTTAGAGACTGGTTATTGCATTCTCGATCGTCTTACTAACGAGAGTGCGGGATCGATAACTACTTTGGCAACATTTAGATAAATCCTTGATTTGTATTTTTTTTAAAGAGCACAAGATCACTATCATCGTTTGTCTTTTAGTTTAGTTAAAAAAAATGTTGACAAAGTAGAAAATCAGTAACATAGGTATTTTTGGATTATGGACTGGGACGATCTATTTCTTGGCGTACTTTCATTGTTTTTGTTTAAGACCGTCCCTTAACATTTACAGTTTATTACTGGATTAAAGGATCTACGTTCTACGTTCATCGTTCTGCTTACGTACTACGTAATTAGGGTAGAGGGAATATGCGTCTACTGGAATCATTGTTTTTACTACGAATAATGAAAAATTGAAAACTGATCAATACAAACATATATTAACTTAATATATGTAATTTATGAATATTAATTATGATTTTTAACAGTTATAATATCTTAATGGGAGCCTTCAATTTTTCATTCGTATCATCCAGAGACGTATGGCGCAATGTACATATAAAGACGACAAAATAGTAAATGTCGTCTGACAAGAAGTATATTGTGGATTGTCAGTTCCATGGACTACACTAACGAGGTTTATTATCGTACACATATATTACGTATCAGGACTTTAGACAACAATCACAAGCAGGCTGGATTACTCGCCCCGTCCTATCAGGGCTGTAAAGAAAACTGATTCGCTAACCAGAATCTCACATTCAAATATATTACTTGACAAGAGGTATCTCAACAATGGGACAAGTTTTGCATATCAAATAGAAAACAACACTCAAAAGCTTGGAGCCTTTTCCTTACATTGAAATAATTCCTTTTGCAAACAAGAATTTTGCTATAATAATATACTCGGTAAATGAAAAATTTCACGACAAAGATATTATTTCAAAGTAACGAAAAAGTCTCCAAGCTGCAATGAAAACGATTAATGAGAAAAGGGAAGAGAAGAGCGGCTCTGCTGGAATGCGGCAAATTAGACATGATAAACCGTGCCTTGGTGTGTCCAAGACGATATTGATCGGCATCGAGACCGGCTCCTTCCAAGATTGCTTCGGCAGCCTTCTTCGGGTCGCCAGCAGCCTTGTCGCACGCTGCCGGGGCGATGATTTTGTACCTGTGTATTGGTGGGGTTGGCGGCGGGATTTATTTGTCAGGTCAGGCACGCAACATAAAAGAGAAGAGGGCCGAAGGATTCAGCCCGGATTAGTACAAGGACTTGCAATAACGCTCATAAATATTACGATGGACGGATTATTATTACAACTAATTACTTTTAAATTTATTAAGTATGATAGTTGAAAAATGGTCAAGAGGGTACCAATACTACTGGGGATATAAATGTCACTAAATACTTTGATTATTTTCCTAAAAATATCTGCGCACGTTCGCTGCTTTTCTGAAGTCAATCTGCTTTCGCCACTGCTGCTCTATTTTTGGAAGGTTTCAGAAAAAAATATGGGGTGCGGAAGGTAATTTCAAAAATTGGAATAACTTACGAATACGAGGGGTCAAAAACATTACAAATTACAAATCGGGTTCACGCAATGAGGGGGACAAACCATTTTTGATTGATCGTGTTTTTCTATACGTCAGTAAGAAATTGATAATTTGATTTCTATTGTTTGATTAGATTTCTTATGAAGCAATTACGTATAAGGTTTATTGCTCAATTTCTGTGATGGTATGAAAAACCCGTCAATTTGTACTACGATACGAATAAAAATGGACGATTAAATATAGATGGCAAATAGGTAATGTGCAATACGAAAATGTTTTTTTCTACTGGGGTTACTACTTATTACGTTACTTGTTTATTTACAGGGAACTCAAACCATCTACTTAAAAAATTTTACCAAATGGGGCGTTTCTACAAATACTTTGGATATGACATACTAATGTTTACTACGATACAATGTGAGAGGCAGATAGATGTATATGTCTACTTCATAGGGGTGGGGGTTTACCAAAGGGACGACCTCTAAATACGAAACGCTTTTTTGGGGGTATTTCAACTAGCCTTAGTGTGACCAATCCTGTAGCTGTCCGGATCTAGACCGATTGATTCGAAACAGGCGGCAGCCGCTTTCTTTGGATCGGACTCAGCCGCCATTGCAGCAGGGGCTAAGATCATGTAACTGCACGCCAAGAAATTCAAGTTTTTACAATCGTCGCTCGACTATACATTTGACACCGGTTGCTTTTTTGATTTTACTCAATCTATTTATCCATATTTTACTCGGGACTCTACAGTGTCTTAGCAATATACTATTCCATGTTTTTTTAACTTTTTTGTAAATCGCTTTTGTTTTTATCGATTAATAAAGTATTAAATTAATATACTAAAATTACGCATAGAGAGCTTTGTAGATTGTTTTGTTTTCTATTTGTATCTTGTACAATACTGATTACTTTACAAAGTAAAATAATTTCACTTTTTACAAACTACTTTTTCAACTAAGTTCACTAATTTAAGTCATATTGTATCATTTGAAACTGAAAAAATATAGATTCAAACTCAAAGTTTAAAGATAATCGTTTTGAAATAATCAAACCCTTCTACATAAGCTCACATACTGATTCTATGCTAAATTCAATGAATCAAGATTTTCGCTAACAGTAATAGCAAAAAAATTAAGATGCTTACCGCAGCTTGAAGTCAGGGTAGACCATCCTGTTGGGGAAACCTTTACGGCAAATACGGATGCCTTCAAGCACACCGTTACAAGTCAGCTGGTGCATGACAAGATGGGAGTCGATGACACCGGCCTGTTTCAACTCGTTGGGAATGATACAACGGACGAAGTGGGGTTGGGTGGCTCTCAGGGTGGTCATCAGGTTGTTCAACTGTTCCTTGTAGGACGAGGATACAGTGGAGAAGCCACCTCCCTTCTTACCACGGCCACCGCCGCCTCCCTTGGCGTCACCGCCAGACTGACCAGGATGATCAGCGAAGATCTCAACCAACAGTTTGTTGGTTGACTTCTTGTATTGGTCGACAACGGTGTCGTTCAACGGGTCCTTGTTCTTCTCGAGCCATCCAGTGATGTTGTAAGGTACCTGTTTTTCAGTAGTAGAAGAAACATTTGCGGTATTAGTAATGTGAAAAATATGACTTCAAGTGGATTTAACCGACATAATAGTATCGAGAAAACTTACGTTGCCGGCGTAGTGACCAATGGCGAAGTGGGCAGCCACTTGGCCTGGCTTAGGCGGCTTCGGCTTGAGGAAGTTGGGACTCTTGCCGAGATGGTTGTTGTTCAACTTCTCCTCGAAGGTCTTGTCCGTGGCTTTCGGGAACATAGACTCTTCCTCAAGGATGGAGAGGATACCCATGGGCTGTTGTTGGCGTAAAAATAAGCAACACGACCATCGTTAGCAAGGCGAAAAACATAATAAGATATGGTGTTTTTAGCATCTTCAAGAGTAGCGAAGTTTCACAAGAGATATTACTTTTTACGGCAAATACTTTCATAACTACAATTCTCAAGATTTACAACGTATTTTCTGGTTAAAATATGCAAAACAAGATACGTTTTGGGTTAATTTTTCAATAATGAATATCACAAGATTTACGATGAGAAATATATTAATTTTACTACCGCGTGATATGAGAAAAATTGCAGTTTTAAAGCTGCCCAATGAATTTTTTACAACTACTTTTATGATACTATATGAAATGATTCTACTACTTTACATGAAATATTATAGAATGAAGGCGATGATTGCGCTTACGCAATTAATTATCGCCGCTACTCTTGCGCTTGCTTAAAGACAGTTAAATTTTCTTATCAAATATATTTTTAAATATTTAACTTGAAATTAAATTAGACTGTTCAATATTTACTTGACTAGAAAATTTTACTGCAATAATAAATTTTTTTGGGACAACAATTAGCTCATATAATGACAATACGAAAAAGAAACATAATATTAATTCTTGTTCATCATAATCATTATAATTGCTATATAAAGGTATATCGGATTAAATTATGGATACTTATGTAATCACAAGAAAATATTTCTCATTATCACATTATGAAGCTCAGCTTTCATAATTTATTCAAATTAAAAAGTATATTAAATCATATTATAGTAGTTTTCGGAACAAGTGGGTGAAGATTCACACCCTCGTATGATTTCCGTGCACGAGAGTCGGCGAAGCCGGCCTGTAAGATTCAGAATCACACAAGGTTGAGAAGTTCAAGCACATGTTGTAAACAATATTTTATGATGTTAGTATATGTAAAATTGCACTTTGAAAAATTTGTAATATCCGTGACATGCAATTTTACTCATACTATATCATATATTGTATTTTAAATTTCTCATTTTCTTAATTTACAGATTCATAATCGATGAAGTTCATTATTTTACTTTGAGAAGTCTTTTCATATGTGTCATAAATTCCATAATCTAGCCTTTTATACTCTTTTTATTATTCTTATATATTTTGTAAAAGTAAATGTACACTACGAATTTGATATATTACTAAAACATAGAAAAATAAAGATTACTTTTACAAAATATCAGGAAAATATCAGGAAAATATTTTCTTCCTCAGAAAGAGAAAGATATGACGACAATAAACATAACTGAAGGAGACGTGGATCAACACAAAAAGCGCGTACATACATAAACACATAATATACATACTTGTGAGAAAACATACATAACAGATACGAGCAAGCCCCAAATAAGGCTGACAACGTTATGCATTCTCGTGCTGCTTGATGCTGTGCTGCTGCTGCTGCTTTTGTTAAGATATTACGTAAAACCAGCCAAAGCACATCCTTACCTTTTCGATGAGCTCGATTGTCGCTTGCAAATCCATACCAAAATCAATAAATGTCCAAAAAATGCCCTCACGTTCGTACTCTTCTTGTTCAAGTACGAACATAAAGTGATTGAAGTACTGTTGAAGCTTTTCGTTCGTAAAGTTGATGCAGAGCTGCTCGAAGCTATTAAACTGGACGTCCGTTTTGAATGGACGCCCCAGTTCAAAATGCGCAAAACACATAGAGCACATAGAGAAAGAAAGGAATTCAAGTATAATAGGAAAAAGAAAGAGAAAAGTTGAAGAATTAGTGGTAAAGAAACGCTGGTAAATGCGTTTTTGTGCCCCGTCAAGTGTTATTTATAAAATACTCGATTTCTTCATTCTAGTTTTCGATTCGTATTTTAATATTAAACTGTTTTTGAATGAAAAAAACTAGATCGGATATCGAGTCTTTCAAAAGATAGTGTGAGCGAAAGTTTGCCAGTCTTTTAGGACAGATGATTCACGATCACTCGTTAAGTAATAATGAAAGATACAGAAAGAGATAGGAGGATGAGAAATTGAAAGAAAATGTTAGATAGACAGTTAATATGTCATGCTTGCGATATGAATGTAGTTGTATGTTAATGAATAATGCTGCTCATTGAACAGTATTAGCATGCTCTGTTCTGTTCATTCGAATTCATCGTCTCCACTTTGAGCTATGTCATAAATTTGTTCAAGTTGTGGGCTTCGATCTTCCAGTGATCGAAGTGACCTTCATTATCGAGTTGTACCTTCTCGATGAGGTCAATGGTTTGTTGGAGATCCATGCCAAAATCAATGAATGTCCATTCAATGCCTTCGCGTTGGTATTCTTCTTGCTCAAGGATGAACATATGATGGTTGAAGAACTGCTGCAACTTCTCGTTGGTGAAGTTGATGCAGAGTTGTTCAAAGCTGTTGAACTGTGTATGCGTTCGAATTCGTGCAGTGCGTTGACGATAAACAAAAACATAGAAAAAGGCAAGACAGCGGTCAAAGTACTGTTTTCTGCCAGATGGACGTAATGGTGATTAAAGTGAAGGGGAAGTTGAAGGGATGATAAATTTCCGTGGCCAAGTTGTCTTTAAACCTGCTTAATAGCGTTTAATCAGGAATTGCAATGTCTCACAAATTCCTGATTCCAGTTTGGCCTGGATTTTGCTGTACAACCTTTGTATTAAAATGATCATTATTTTATTTAAAGGGTGAAGAGCGCAGATTAGAAACTTCGTATATGTAAATTTTAAAATATTTAATTAATTATTTTAATTGATTTAGTTTATGAATTCCAATCTGAAGCTCTATCTTTAAAGTATAACCCTTTGTAATATTAGGAAATAGACACGATTGTTAGTGCCGTTATTTTTGTTTATAGTTTTGATGAAAATAGATTTATTGGACTGTTTGGGTTTGACAGAATAAACAGAAAGCGTGTCTACTAAGCCTGTTGATAAGGGATGATGAGACAACAGAAAAGAAACGATAAGAAAGATATTGTATGGAGAAAGCAAATAGAGACGAGTCGTAGTGAAGATAAAAGGCTTGAACTGTTTCAGGTTCATTAATTGGAGGGTAAAGAGAGAATTGAATTCAACTCATTATAACCTTAATAATACTATAAAAATACTGTTAAGTAAGTTTCTTAATATCATCATTCATTTATGATATACTTAACAACGTTTTTCGTATTATATTATTAAGAACAATGTGTTGATAGAATGAAATATATTGAAGAGATAGAATCAAGAGTGCTCATAAAGAATAGCCATGGCATTGGGTACTCGTATTATGTACCTTTTCTTCTGCCATCCGCAATCATTTTTGCATAATACACTTTACAAAACAAAATCTTGCTTAAGCGTTCGTGATTTCAAAACATCACAGGCGTTGAATCGAAGCGAATGTCATCTCTTTATTTTGCGTAGCATATATCGATTGAGTCGCAATCTCCCTTCATTGGGTACGACATCTATCTTTAATAAATTCGCAGTCTGTTGGTTCCTCCAGTTTCCAGGTTTTACTGATACCTTTTCTATAAGTTCGATACAAGCGGCCAAATCCATGCCAAAGTCGATGAAGGCCCATTCGATGCCTTCACGTTGATATTCTTCTTGTTCAAGTACGAACATGTGGTGGTTGAAGAATTGTTGCAACTTCTCATTGGTGAAGTTGATACACAGCTGTTCAAAGCCGTTGAACTGCGTGTTTTGATGGTGCACACGATAGAAGGCAGAGGCAGAGAAAAAGGATATATGATAAAAAAAACGGAAGCGTATACTAAGGAGGTTCTTGGTTGTTATTGTTGAGGGGGACTTGTAATATGTGTTTGTGATTGCAATTCATGTGAGCAATCCTTGTCTGCATTACTCTGCTAAGTGGATTCGCAAATTGAACTGAGCTGAGCTTTAGAATAAGCTCATTTCATCTTGATCTACTGAAGCTTCAATATCGACGAATAATATATGGATTCTTCGAGAAAAGTAGGAATATTTTATTGGCAAGGGAAGAAGCAGTAGGTGAAAATTGAACACATAGGAAAAATAATAGGAATCAATTTGGTGGAACAAAAGCAAACAATATCACACTTGGATTGACGCAAAGACGGATGTATAGACAGCACAATTTAAAGAAAATGAAAACAGTGGACGATCACGATTTTTTCAATTCTGATGTTTTCCTCAACTTCAAAGCGTTAGATTGAGTGAACGAAGTAAACAACTAAGCCGATATATTAAGCCCTTATTGTGTTTCTTATTGGATCGTTCAACTCTGATTGGAGCCAATGTCTCGTTAACGGACCAATCTGGCATTTTTGCATTTGATCGTTCTTGGCTGACGTACGAACGATCTGGTCAATGGCGAGAGCCTGTCTCGTCAAGTACCTTCTCTATAAGCTCGATACATGCGAGTAGGTCCATGCCGAAATCAATGAAGGCCCACTCAATGCCCTCTTTTGTGTATTCCTCTTGTTCGAGGACAAACATATGATGATTGAAGAACTGTTGAAGTTTCTCGTTCGTGAAGTTGATACAGAGCTGCTCGAAGCTGTTAAACTGTTCGAGAGCAATACAGTGATCAGATTTTTTACTGATTTTGTAGCGAGCAATGAATGAAACTTTGCTTTATTTTACGTTTCTCAAGGATTTGTATTCCTTCTTGTCGCCGAGAGACATTTTTTCCACTTTCGAAGATAATCTGTAAGGGTCTGCCTCAAGCTTTCCTCTATTATGGATTTTCGTGGGATTGGTTCACTTATTTATACATGAGTGTATTTGTGTATTTGTACGCTTTTGTATTTAGCGCACGAATATAGCATGCGATATTTATCATTCTAAGATAACATTTTTGTAAACTAAAACTGGATTCTGGGGTAGTGCAAACATCTAGTAGAACAATTAGACGAAGAAATTTCTGGTATATTTATAAAAGTATTCAAGCAAGTATAATAAAAGTGAAATTTTGAATTAAACATATTAATAGCCTGTTTTTTATAATTATGAAGTCCAGAAATTTCCACTTCGTATACTACATCTCGTTCATTGAGAGATAGATTTATATTCTAAGGTATTTTAGCACAACATATCAAAAAGTCCACTGTTTCGAATCTCGATTTTGAAAGTTCATAGGATTATGGGTGGTGGAAAACCATTAATGGAGTAAGGGGAAAAGAAAAACCAAATTTACCTTTCGAACAAATGTTCTCTGTTGACAAATTGCTGATGTTCAAAACTCATCCAAGTTCTGACATGTAGTACTTCAACTGTTGTAAGACGAGTGGCGGTCATAACGTTCTTCGTTATAGCTCGAAAGTCGAAAAAATCGAATATAGGGCACACTCAAAGTAGATGTATGAGGGTTACTAAAATGGATATTCTCGATGATATTAATCGAGAATTCATGCTGATGTAGGTAAAATTTAAATTCAGTCTGAAATGAAGTGTTGGGCGAATAACAATGTAATTTTTTATTTGAAGTATCTCTACTTCAAATAGTGAGGTTGAATTTCACGCATGGTAATGGCTAATGTCATATTTCCATGTTGAAAGTATAAAATAATATGCTATTCCTGCATAAAATTTTTATCTTGGGTTGGGTTTCATGCCAATTTAATACAAGAGTATTGCAATGGTTCACTTATTCATTCGGAAAAATTAACCGAGTCAATGTATGAGGGCTTCACAATATGGAGAACAAAAAACCAGGTTTTTGGGGGGAATATTCTACCTTTTCGATGAGCTCAATACAAGCGAGCAAGTCCATTCCAAAATCAATGAACGCCCAATTGATTCCCTCTTTCTTGTACTCTTCTTGCTCAAGTACAAACATGTGATGGTTGAAGAATTGTTGCAACTTCTCATTAGTAAAGTTGATACAAAGTTGCTCGAAGCCGTTGTACTGAAGGTTTACGAAAAATATTATAGATCTGACTTTTGGATAAGTGTAGGGTGTCTTTTGGATGACTTGGAAATGTTTTTTTGGATAACGATTTTGGATGAGTTTGAATTATGCCTGTCATTTTTATATTGTTTGGGATGAACTGGAAGACGATGCAGACGGTCCCTAAAGTGGCTCACGGGGGTGTTCCTGTACTATCGGGGGACTAGAGTATAAATTTCAAAAATAAAACTCTTTTTCATCAAATTCTACTTTTGAAATAAAAATAAATATTTATGAGTTTTATTTTTGATCTTTACTAAGATATCAGATTCGATTCGTTAAATTAATAAAATCATTCATCAAGGAATGAGTTGATCAAATTACTTATCATGTTTTAGAAAATAATAGGATTAAATACCTTAAAAGAAAATAATCGAATCTAGATAGCTTATGTGTGTGTTTCTGTATATTGTGTGGATAACTCACGTCGAAGATCTCAAAACCAGCAATATCCAGTACACCAATGAAGTGTTGGCGTTTCTGTTTGGTGTCTAGGGTTTCGTTACACTTCTTCACAAGCCACTTGAACAGCCTGTCGAACATGGCCTTGGACATGGCACCGACGGAGTAAGATACCTGGTCCTTGTTACGACCCTGGGTTACGAACTCGTTACCGACCTTGATCCTTGGCTTCAGCAAGTTCTTGTACATGTCTTGGCAGTCGACGCCGAGAAGTGTAGCGACACGCTCACCTTCCTATAGTTTAAAGTGCATATATTAACAAAATTTTCTAACAATTATTTTATCAACCTTTATGAGAGAGTATATAAAATGTTGTTGTCAATAGTATTTTTCATAATGAAGATGTAAATGAAATTTATAATTATTTATAGATTTAAATTGGAGACGTAGTTAAATTTTAACACATTGACTTTCGACAAGATTCTTCGAAATTCAGTGTAAATAATGAGTAAGAATTCATAATTTTATCAATTTACCTCGGTACCATCGGCCTCAGCCTGTTCTTCACGACCTCTCTGCTTGAACTTCATGCCACCCATGTGCATGACGGAGGCGGTGATCTTGTAGATATCATCCTTCTCTTCCTGGGTGAAACCCAAGACGTCGAAGGCTTTCTATATTTCGTGATAAGAAGTAAGATCAGTAATATGCTCAGTATATTAATAATATAATCCGGTGCCAAAGTCAACAAACATAGAATTATTTAGAATAACATTTCAGTATAAAATGCTTTTTTTAGTCTTAGATTTTTATTTTTTCTGTTGGTTTTGGCAACGGATTTGTACATGATACATTTAAGTAAAGAATTGAAAGATGTTTTTTGCTATAAGCCGATTAACATAAACACACAAGGACGAAACGGAGTAACACAAAAAGCATTCCAATCTGAAGCATTGTGAGACAATAAACGTTTATAGCTGTGAAAAATGCGTCCGATAAGCTGTAACAATAGTAATTTCGCGGAGCATACAAAAAGAAAGTAAGCAAAAGATAATATAAAAGCATATAGAGCAAAGCATCCAAGCATGTATTATGCATATTTACATTTGATAGTTATGATTGACTAAAATATATAATAACTTAGTCTTTTACGATATTACTGTATCGACGTAGAGGAAAATGTACTTTTCAGTAATAAACGTGATTTTTCAGACGTGCAGTAACATTGGGCATAAGCAAGTAAAAATAAAGATAATGACTTTATTGCACGCTGAAAAGCGAGGATCGTCGTGTAGCCAAGTCGATCGCTCGATTTACTACGAACCGTCGCTTTTTTGGGTTCTTCTGTATACGGTTATGGCACTTCTGTAATTGAGAATTGTGCTGGTAAACAGGCGTCTCTTATCTCACTTAAATACATGTGTCACTTGCAGTTTCAGCGCCACTTGGAATGGCTTTTCTGCCCTTTATATGGTGGTTCTTTTTGGGATTTCTATACAAATATGCTAAGCAAATGTCAAATTTCCCAGTTCCTTTACTACTTTCTTTTAGTTTATATGATGGAAAAAAAGAATATATTATATCAACAAATTCGTCTGAAATATTTAGTTTTACTGGCAAATTTGTACAGTTACTAAGCATCTTATTGGAACCTTTTTAACCGTAATATAGGGTTCAACCAAAGGTGGATTGATCGGGTTGGGATTAACAAGTTTAGGGTTTTAGGTTTCAACTGTAAAGACTAATCTAATTACAATTCAAATTCTAAAAGAAGATAGATAGAAGAGTAGAAATAGAAACTGAAATAAAAAATAAAAAAAAACAATAAAATTTATTAAATAAAAATAATTAAAAACAAACGTTAGAACGTAAAGTTCTAAGTGAGGGGCAAGAGTATTGAACGTCAAAATGTTCAAGATATTTAAAACAAAAAAATGTATATCAGTATCGAAACAAGTTTTTTAGAATGATAGCTGAAGGTGAATGTAATAATAAATAAAACGGTATTAATCATCATTAAAGTAAGAAACTTCAGCTATAATTCTCACTTGTAAATAAAAAGGAAGAAAATCAAAGGGTAACTACTTCATATCCCAAGATGCATGTGAGGACCGTTCGTGGACTTTGTATAGAGGTAAAGGAAAATTCAAGAATCATTCAACTAGAAAAAATTCTACTTTAGGGTTCTGGGATGTTTGAGGAGTAATAAAAAAAAATCAGGTACTTCCGCAAGGGAACAGGACTTACGTCCGTAAGACCCATTTCTTCATTATCGTCGATGCCAGGGATTGTGATCTTTCCTTGGGACACGTTGTAATAGTCGTAAATGTTGTTCGATAAGAAACACATTTCTGCAGAAAAAGTTTGGAGTTGATTAAAAATCTCCCATGACACTTCTTACTTGTTTTTATAACCCGTTCAGAATTCTTTGGCCTTGCAAGTTTCTGGATAACTTTTCTATTCTCTTTTTGCTACAGTTTCATTTATTTATATGTTAGCAGATCTAGTAATAGCATTTTCATGATCGAATATTGTTCGTTTTTGTATTTATTTTTTTATTAACCGATTAGAGTATCAAAATAAATAATAGTCTGAAACAGTTAGAAAAATATCATTCATGAATAAAAAATTTACAATAATTTTTGGTTTTAACTATGCCAGATAAATCTACTTCTATATAGTCATGTAAAAGTAGTCCCATATTTACGTCAAAAGACGAGCAATATTCGAAATTCCTAAATGAAAGAGAGGGTCTGTTGTTATATGGTGAGCTAGCTGATCGGGGAGCGGGACCTGCGTTCGGTCATCTAAGTCATCGTGTACGTGTGTTTAATACGTTTTTATTCGTCAAATTTGTATTGTTCAAATCGCCCGCCCGAACCTATCCGAAGACTCCCGATATCGCCGCTCCCGCCCCCCGACAGCGGCAGCTGCGTGCGCTTTTCATATTAAAAATAAAAAAGATTATTTGTTTTTTTTTCTGTGAAATGCGCGTCTCGAAGCGGGAAGCTGCGCGCGTGGCGGGAGGCTGCGAGCGCGACAATCGGCGACACACCTCACCACCTTCGTCGAGTCGCACTCGTGTCAGCTTCTATCTTTAAAGAGTAACTTTGATTATTTACGTTTGACTTTTAAAATCGTGATGTCTTATCTTCTTTACAGTGTCTTGGATACGGGCATTGTTTGATTGGCTTCGAAGGATGTGAATCTTGACTTATTTTTGACGAATTCTCAAAATGGCGGCAAATGTAAGCCAGAAACATGTATACTTCGAATTAACAAATCCTGCCCGCGACTATTGTTTTATTTGTTTTATAGTGTTGATTCTTTTATTTTGCGAAAACATTCCCTTTTGTTTAAAAAAAATTTAAAGATTATCATATTTTAAAATTAATTAATTCACGTCCATTGAAATAATAATAAAAATAAAAAAATCATTACATACAAGTTATATATTTCTTTCAAAAAAGGATACCTTCAATGGACGCGTGAAAAATATTTAGACTGGCCATTTTTATGAAAAATCAGATCGGCAAAACTTTGAAATCTCGAAAACCACGAAAAACAACACGATAAGTGTGCGTTATTTCAACAGCGAAAGAACTGCGAGGGCATTACGGTGTGTATGTCTATAGGTTCGGGCGAGGGGGCATCTTTCGTTTCAATGTTGGACTTACGTCCGTTAGTTCCATTTCTTCCGCGTCGTTGACCCCGGGAATTCTCGTCTTACCCTGGCTAATGTAGTAGTAGTCTCCGATCCGGTTGCTCAGCAACGTCATTTCTGCGCTCGTACGTATACGTGTCTGTGTCTGCGCGCCTGTGCCTGCGCGTCAGTTCGCGCGCAGGCGCAGGCGCGCTTTAAAGAGGCCCTCGTTAATTATAAACCCTCCCTGTGTGAAACGGGGCCACGCAGTAATGCTCGTCACGCAAAAACGAGCGCTAAGAGAGGAGAGATAGACGCGGTTTATCGGCGAGTTTGCTCACTCGTCTCCACGGACGAAGTCGACTGCGAGTGTCTTCCTTCGATTTTGGACGAACGTTTTCTTGAGTGCGTTCGCTGCTGAAGGAAGATGCTCGCTTTGAATAATCAAACTGTTTAAGTAATTGAACAGTAAAGTAGTAATAGATTTTGTATATAATTGGAAAAGTTCGGTGAAATTTTATCGTCCGTGGGGATAGTGATTGACATTAAAAAATGACAATAAGATTTTTTTAGAGATATTGGCAGCGTATAGTATCGTTAAATCTACAAGTTGCGTTAAAATACCCAAAGAGAATCTAGTTTTAACTACGATACATTAAACTACTACAATAATATTAGATTTCTGCTAGGTAGCAAAAGAATAGAAAAAATTAGTTATTCTAAAGTATAGTACGCATTAATACTAGCTTAGAGATTAGCAAAAAGTATATAGATATTCAATTTATAGTAGTCGAAAGAAGAGCAACATGTAACCAATTGATTATTCCATAATAAGTAGATTTCTAGTCGGCGGCTGCGCTATGCTTAGGCTAAAGTATTAAAAAATAAAGTTAAAATGAGTACAATGATGATTGTGATAGTTTTGATGGTTTGCGACAGAGAACAGAAGGCAATGATGAATATAGATGATTATCGTGAGAAAAGAAAAGTAGAAATAATATAGCCAAGTAATATCGACAGAGACAGAGAAATCGAGACAAAAGACAGTTGAATATGTGATAGACAGAAACAGACGCACACTTACACATATACGTATTTCTATAAAAAGTATCATGCAAATTCATTAAGCAAAATTTATCCAAAAGCTTCTTTTGGATTTGATTCGCATTTCAGATATTTCGTCGACTAATGGATCGACAAATATCCAAAAGTATAAAGTCTTGCAATCTGAATGTTCAGCTTAGCTATATTTTAAACTATGAGCAGTAAAGTGAGAAATTTCAGATAGCAAGAAAGCTTTTGTTAAATAGAAAAAGTAAGAGAGTAAACTGCCTGCAATGCAGAATTGGTCAATGTTAGAGAGAAAAAAAAGCGGCGTTCCTGGTTCCTGGAGAACGCGCACTTACGTCGGTAATAAGCATTTCCTCGCCGTCGTCGAGACCGGGTATTGTGGTCTTGCCTTGCGAGACGAAGTAGTAGTCATTGATGTTTTTGGACAGCAGGCACTTTTCTGAGGTTTGGAAAATAAAACAAAAAAACACATGCTTGGATAAGTCAGTGAACCTTGGATGACCATGTTTTCTTACGGTTTTTGCCAGGGTCCCTGACGCTTGAATTACAGAGCCACAGTGAATCATCGTCTGTCAGTTAAAAATGTAAGTTTTATAAATTTACTTTTTTGCACAAATTGTTGAATCAGTTGATGGTTCATTATTGAAAAAAAGTATTCGCTGTGACTTTGTAATCTTTTAATTTGACCAGTATGATTTCGGTCTTTACTTTTAGGATATTCTAAGCTATTTAAACTAGGATCAGGGGCTCAAATGATAATACAGATTTCGTCTGTTTTCGAGATTGGAAAATACCAATTTTTTCCCCGTTCATAGGGGCTCTCGATTTATTTTTCATTGTCGAGGAAAATAAATTCCTGGATGAGTCTGTCGGGGCCCAGATATTCTAGGTATTTGCGAAACACTTCCATTGTTTTTCGCTTTCACAAAAAAAGTCGCACACAACGACTTTTAAAAAAAGAAAGGAACATCGAATTGCGATCTCCTTTGCAGAGTCCATTCCGCTTCTTTGTCTGTATGGAAATCAGCACACCAAATTCGTAATATGTTCAATTGAGAGGATCAATATGTACTCTTCGTTACGAAAACTTTGACTTTAACTTTTTCTTGTATTACTAATCAGTAATATAATTAAAAAAATGTGAAATTTAAATGAAAATAATTTAATTGCAGGACAAACGTTTTTGTATCGAAGAGCTTCATGCGTCATTCGTATAATACTCCGTCCTCGTATCCTGGAGGCTTTGTACGGTCATCATCACTATCTCTAACTGTCATAATCAGCATCTGACTCAATCGCTCACGTACATAAGTAGCGTCAACAGATATAAAAAAAAAGAATTGTAAACTAGAAAGGCATTAGACATCACGAGACAGAGAAAAAAAGAGAGCGCGAGCGCGTTGTGCTGCTGGACTCTACTAAGATATTACGTGTTTTATACCAACTGCATTTTAGACGATATAAAAAAATAGAAAAAAAATGTTTACAACAGAACGAAACAATAACAGAAATAAAAAAGAAACGAAACAGCGTAAAATAAAAATTTAACAAATTTCGCACTAAAGAGAAGCTTCATATTTTTCTTTGATTTTCGTCAAAGAAAAATAAAGTCACCGCTTAATGTTTATTTGCTAACATTGCGTATCGTCTTTTGCTGCAAATAAACAAAGCGACATTCTCTCAGCGCGAACAAAAAAGAAAAAAAGATAACTAATAGAGTAAAAAAAAAGGAACAGCGAGATTAGAAGTCGTGAAAAAAAAACGAGAGCCGCGCGTTATCTCCTTACGTCAGTCAGTTCGCATTCCTCGCCGTCGTCGACGCCGGGAATCGTCGTCTTTCCTTGCGCGACGAAGTAGTAGTCATTGATGTTGTTTGACAGAAGGCACATCTCTGCACGCCACGCGTGAAAAGTAAAGGAAGAGATCAAGTGTGCGACAAGAAAAACCTGAATGTGTGTGTATGTGCTGACAAGTGAGTTAAGTAGTAGGTAATAAAGTGAAACTGAAGTAGGAGGAAGAGCGAAGTCACTGGCTCCCTGGTCGGCAGTCCAAATCTGATTCGACGTTGATGGGTTGCTTTTGTTCTCAGGGTGAGCCTATAGAATGTTTACTTTCTCCTCGAGAACTCGCGAATTACGAAGATTAATTGTAGTGCCGCTCTATCTTAGACTTATAGGGTTTCACTAAATTTGATTAGTTCGCAACTGGGATGAGATCCGATGATTTGTCAGAATATTCAGATATTAATATAAACTTTTGATCTAAAAAATAATCATCACTAAATTTTAATGATTAAATAAATCATGAAGTAATGAGCAAGATATATGCAAAAAAAACTAAATATGCATACTTTATAAAAGTAGGATCATCATCCAGTTCCGACTAATTGGTATTTAGAGTTACAGTAATAACGGTATTAAGAATAATAACGTCGCAAAGTCTATCATCGAAGTACTACTATCTTACCCTTTAGACCCTTGACAGCGCCAGACATCATTTGGTAGAAGATGTGGTAAGAACGCTCAAGTGCCTGTTGGGAGATGACACGGGCCTTCTCCAGCAGATCTGGTAAAGTGAAGAAAATTTTCAATTAGACTTCAATGTAAAAGTTTAAGTTATATTTGAAAAAATTTCTTGAGTTCGAAGTTAATTAGTTTTAAATGTATGTATTAAAAATAATTAATAAGTTCAACATAAAGAAGTGACTTACAGGTCTCAATATCGGCACCGGCCAGTTTTCCAGAGGGACCGAAGTGGATACGGATGAATTTACCCTAGAGGAGTACAATAATACAATATTATTATAATAATGTCATAAAATGAAAAAGTTCAATTTAATTTTAAAAATAATTAATGAAGAATAGAAAATACAGAAGAAAAAGCACTTACGAAACGAGAGGAGTTATCGTTACGGACGGTCTTGGCGTTACCGAAGGCTTCAAGTACGGGATTGGTCTGTACGACCTGATCTTCCAGGGATCCCTTCTTTTCGGAGGCGCTGGGGTCTTTCTTGGTCGAGGCACCGACGGTGGCGAAGTACGCAATTACCTTCTTCGTGTTCTCAGTCTTTCCGGCACCAGACTCACCAGTGATCAACATAGACTGGTTCTCGCTGTCTGTTGGTGGACGAAACAATGAGCAACAGTTAGAATCTCAGGTTAGATGTGTTCGATAAAAGATCAGAAGATCGCTGGATACTTACTGGTCAACATGTTTACGTAGGCACCATCGGAAATGGCGAAGATGTGGGGTGGCACTTCGCTACGCCTCTTACCACGGTACAGCTTGGCGCAACGCTGTGTGTATACCGGGTATCTCTTGTAGGGATTGATGGCTACGCAGAAAAGGCCGGAGTAGGTCTGCAAGTGGAGATATCACGTGTTGATCGTTTTGACTTATTGTTTGGATTTTGGTATGTGTCAGAAGAAAAAATGGGAAGGTCAAGTGGAATTCCAGATCGACTTTTGTGGCCGGTCTACGGCTTTTGCGATCTGTACGTGCAGCTGTCCACTTTAGCACGTGAGAATTAGAGGAGGGTTTAAGATGGGTGGAAGCATGCAAAGTAGTCACAATGATTCGTTTGCGATTTTTATTAACTTTTCAAAAAGTAGTCAATGCATATTTTACTAGTGTTACTAATATTAATTTTTGTTTGTTTTAAAATAAGCAAGATGGAAATCGCAAACGGATTATTATTATATGATCTTCGTTGTATTCAAGAAGATTGAAATGCGGGTGTAATATTAAAATTATTGACTTAAAATCAAACTTATGAAATAAATTATTTATTATGTAGTTATAAATGCTAAAATAACGAAGTACTGCATACAAACAAGGGCTTGTCGAGTCTTTAACGACAGTTCTTGTAAGGTGCATCTTCCATTTTTATTTAACGCTAAAAGTCTACTCATTTCTAAAAATTTTAATTAAGTTAGAATTCAAATTCAAATTAATCGATATTTCCAAATTATCATAGTAGACTTTTCGCGTTGACACAAAAGATATATTAAATATATTAAACACATGATGAATATAGCATAATATTCAAAAGGCCATTGTTAGCTTCGGACAGGTCTGTTGTCCCCAATAGCTCGACGGTATGCTGAAAAATACCTCTATAAAAAATCGTGATGTCTGTTCAACTTGAAAATTTCCTCGTTAGATCAAAAACAAATCAAAAACCAAAATGAAAAACTATTTTTCTAAAAAAAAAAAAACATATTCGTTAAGTAGAAACATCCAAGCTAGATCAGACATCCGAGAAGCTCAACTACGGCGGAGTCGTCGCAACACGTCCACGTGCATTGCGCGACGGTCTCCTTAAAATCTACTTAAAAAAAATAACCAAAACTTCTAAACAAAAATGTAAAAAACAGAATATGCGCGCGTCAGCGGTCACAGGGCTGCGCTTCCATCAAACTGGCTCATCATCATCATCTCTCTCTTTTTTCTCTTACGTAGATCAGCTTGTGGTAGTAACGCTGTTTCAGATTGTGCAGGACAGACGCGTCGTTGAGGTACGTCAAGTTGGACATATCCTCGGCCTTCTCATACTTGGGCGGGTTCACCTGCTGCAGCAGGTCCTTCTTCACGTCCCTGACCTAGTTTTTCGCGCGTTGCGAAAAGGGGAAAAAGACTGCCGTTAGTCGAGTTTGGTACTTAGGACACTTACGTAGATTAGTTTGGCGTAGTAACGCTGTTTGAGGTTGTGCAGGACGCAGGCCTCGTTGAGGATGGTCAGGTCTGCCATGTCCTCGCTCTTTTCGAATTTCGGCGGGTTTACTTGAAGAAGCAGGTCCTTCTTGACTTCCTTTCTCTGAAGGAATTAACGTGCGTGTCGCGAGTTGCAAGTGAGTTATTGTGTTCATTTTAGGCGACGGGGGTTCGTGTTTTCTTAAGATTCATCGAGTTATTTACGTCTTTAATTTTCGAGTCCAATTTTTAAAATCATATTATTTAAGTTTATTGTTCCGTGTCGTGCGCAGTATAATTATTTGTTTTAAATAAAGGTTTATTTAATATATTTATTTAAAATTAAAATTTTTTATTTAATTTTGGAAACAAATTTGTTTAAAAAATACTCTCTAATGTCACAAAATAAATGTCATCAGAGAATATAACACGACGATTTCATTTTGACGATCCTCGCATTTTGCGTAATTTACGCAAAAATGTAAATGAAAATAAAAAGCTAAAATGCCAGTATATTTCATTCAATAGCCCCTTACGCCACGCGATATATTTTTATCTCGCTTTTTCGCAATTTTTCATTGCAAAGGCATAAAGAAAGCTCGTTTTCCATCGCGGCCCTCAACGTCGGCCGAAGCTTTGAGCTTCTGCCAACGGAAAGTCCATGCAGTTACTCGCGCGCGCGTTTCTTAGCGCGCGACAGGAGCCCAAAAGTCACGAATATAGACGACATATAAAAGAGCGCCTCTCTCTCTCTCACTCGTTGGAGAAATGTGATCTCAATTTGTATTACTCAACCGACTTCTTGGAAGTTTATTTTTGATATAGACAACCGTTAAATGAAGTTTACGATGATTTTAATTTTTCTTATTTTCCGAAATGATTTCTCGTTTTTAGTTGCTTATTAAAAATGATTGATTTTGAAAATAAAATGTAGGTGTGATTTTATGTTCTTTTAGGATTTATTTTTGTACTTCATAAAATGGCTTCATTAACAAAAGATAATTAAGTTTAATTATCAATATTTTTGGCAGTTTACTTTTTCATAACATATTTTTAGTGTCTTTGGATCGGATATTGTCCTTACACGCTTTTTTAATAATTACATTTAAGAATATTAATGTTGATTAAAAATCATACTGATTTGAATCTCGTTACAAAATCAATAACTATCACTTCTTATTTTAAAATAAAAATCGCCATAAAAAAAATTATTGCAAAATACACTACTCATTTACCAATCAAACATCATAATAATTCTCCTCTCCCAAACTTCATTTTCCATCGGAATTTTTTCCCGCCCGCAAAGAGCGCGCTCGTCGGCTTACATAATCATCCTCGTCCTACGCAGCGCTGCAAAAATATCTCCCCGTCGGGGAGCCGTATCCCCCATCTCCGCGCTCTCCCGAAATACAAGCCTCGCTCGCGAGGAAAAAAGATGAGAAAAATCATCGCGCCGCGCGC
>JAPYZA010000110.1:0-14204 GCA_030522685.1 Eupelmus azureus | reverse complement strand
AAGCTTTCCTCGCGCGAAACACATTACAACTTTGGAATCCCTTGCGTAAGAAAAGAGTTTCTTTCGGCGCTTGCGCGCATCTCTCGAGGCGGCCGCTCTCTAAAAATATCGTGACCCGCGTTTCGAGATCTACGCGAGCGCGCTCATGTGTGCGTGTGTATGCGTGTATATATGCGCGCGGAGTTTTATTATTATAGCCGCCGTGCGCGCGCGAGCTCCGCTCTGCTAACAATAGCGTGCGAGCGCCGAGTCAACTTTTCGTGCCTAGAGAGCGACGGTGGGCCGCGCAGCGCAGCGCGCACCGAGTTTGCTGAACCAAAGAGCGAGCTTTCATTGCGTAATCGACGAGAAAAGCTCGCGGCGCCCGTTTGGTGGTCTGAATAATTATGTCGGTGTGTGAGAGGGAGAGAGCGGGTTTTTTCGATGGTGCTTGGGTTCGAAGAGTTTCTGAGGATGGTGAGAGCTTTCGTTGATTGAGGGTGAAAGGTTATTTAGAGACGGTGCGGGGGTTGCCTGTTATTTATTATTTATTGCGTATCGGTTTTCAAAATTTATTAACGAATGTTATTGAGCAGAGAATCTGGGATTCGTAATAATAGGAGCTATTCATTTTGATAGATAATTAATAATTATTGAATATATAATTGAATACTATAACGTGAATACTGAATAAAGCTCCGTAGGAAAAAATTATAAATATAATAATTTTCAAATTTAACATAAGAGACTGATTTCATTTAGACTATATCTTATATCAAATAAAAGAATCTTTAAATTGACGTATGTAATCAGTAACAATAAACAAACAGCCGGGTGAAAGTAATGTCAATGTCAATAACTAATTTTTATTGTAATATTAACGCGTTCGGTCTTTGCAATATCTGCTGCAAGTATATCCGTTCGGCAATTTCGAGAATCCTGTTATAAGCGTCTAAAAGTGCATGAAAAGGAAAGAAGAAAAGGGGAAGGTCATCCATCTTATTTCACATAATTATTTCCGTCACACAAATATCGTACACGACTTTCAAGCGAGATGGGGACTCAAATAAAGCTATAGTTACAGTAACTCGGCGGATTCTAATAATAGCCTGAGTGATTACTTTTAGACACATTAAAATAGACACTTTCTATTTATTTATATACTTCATAACGCGCGATAGTGCTGCTATTCTCTGACTTTATCATTTACAAAAAATTCAAACAAATATTAAACAATTCTAAAAAAAGCAACCGCGATCATAAAACCTGAAAGATTCGAAGCTTTCAAAAGCAAGCAAAACAATAATTCCGCCCATTATAAAAAAATCCAAATTCAATACATCCAATAAACCCTCAACAATCCCGACAAATCAAGCCATCGATCAACCCAACACCGACCAACCAAACCTCATCCCTAACCCTCCAATCCACCTCCCATCCCATCCCATCGAAACCCATCCGCTTGCGTGCATCAGGTGACGCACGTCAGGAATCAGCTGTCTCCAGCACCCCCGCCTCGGCTAATATCTCAAGCTCTTAAAGGCGCCATCGTAAGCCAATACGCGCGTCCCGCGCAAGCTCTCGCTATGGTCGTAGAAGCTTGTATCCGGCACGTTTGTGCGTCTGTGTGTTGTGCGCGCGGCTATTCTGTTCTCGAAATAGAAGCCGTCCTGATACGGTTCGGCGCTGCGCTGGTTTGTGGTGAACGCCGACGCCTCCCTCCCTCGACGCCCCACTCTTTTTATATATACACGCGCGCGAGCCCGCGTGTTCCGGCTAAAGCTCTTCTTCTATTTCATTCCCTCTCGACCTTCCTTGGTTCCGATGCGGATCGCATTCCGCGGCTCTTTTTCGCTCTCTCTCTCTCTCTCTCCGTATTCTAATTTGTCGAGCGCGAGCGATTGTCTTTTTCGAGCTGGGCGCGGGACCGGGGAAAAAATAGAGGCGCGAGTGGAATTTTTTTCTTCTTGCCTTCCGCGCTTGTGAGGATCGGATGGTTTTTGGTACACGCGAGAGCGGTTTCGTAATTTTCCGTTTTTTCAGAAGAGGACTTCGGCGTGATTATGTAAGGCTTGTTTACCGGGATGAGTTTTCGGCTTGATGGGTTCGGTTACATTTCGATTTTAACGATTTGAAGTTTGCGTTTGGCGTGAATAGGCTCTTATTCAAGTTTATTTTGTTGTTTGATAGCTGTTTATGTTTGTTTTATTTTCCGATATATAATCGTAATTTACTTTGGATTATAGATAAAATTTAAAAATAATAATTAATTAGTTTTAAAAATAGATATTGGAGACCGATTCTTCAACTATTAATATCGGTATACGTTAAAACTTTCCGAGAATTTGCTCTTGACTCGAGTGAACGAAAAGTTCAATTACTTCGTATCGCTATAATCGCTCCCTGCACAGAGCGTCATTATACTCATTACCCGCGTCCAAACAAAAGCAACATCACTTTCCCTAAACTATCAAACCAGCTATCCCGACACCCATCCTCGATTTGACAAAACAGTTTGCCCCATTGTTGCGCGGATTACACAACTGTTGCGCTATCGTATAACAGCCCGTAAAGCAATCATCCGTCCAACTCGGCATTCTATTTTAAAAGCACCTTCTCGCCGAATTTCAGGCGTAATTGCGCGCTTCAATTTGCGCCCCTTTCGCGTGCTTATTATGAATGATCGGAGAATCGCCCGAGCGCGCGCGGGCCTCTCGAGAAAATTCGAAATTTGGCAGCCTGCGGTAAAACGCGTTGTGTCATTTGGCAGTGCTTGCGCGCCGCTATTACCGTGTGTATTACGAATTGAAACGTCGCTGGTGCAACGAAACTTCGAGAGACGTTAGGGAGAATCGCGCCAAGAGGAGTGGAAAATGAAAAACGTACAGGGAAGACGTTTCCCTAGCGGTTGGGGTTTAAAGTCGGACGATCGGTATGCGACGTTCGATCTTCGGAGTGTATTTTTGATCTAAGATGTTGTTGACCGTAGTTTATTTGTGATTTGATTTCGATTGAGTGATGAAGTTTTTACTTTACGTTGTATTGCGTGTCGTTAAGTGTATTACGATCAAACGATCAAGTAGATCTTTACCGATTTCAAATGAACAAGCCATCAAATCGGCAGAAAAAAAGCTTTAACCGTTAAAAAAGAATATTCAATCAACGTCTTCACTACATAAAATTAGCCTTTGCTTTAATTTCATTAAAAGCCATAAAGGATTCCGCTCCTCTGGCCAACAATCCGTAAATCGAGGCAGCGCGAACGCGCGAACTCCGCGTGTGTATACCGGAAATCGGCGCAAGGGTAAAAGTAAAAAAAAAACTGAAAAGTACGCACCTCGCCACCGGGAAGTCCAACGGAGACGATGTCGCCCTTGGTGGCCTTAATCTCACCAAGGAGGTAGCCCTCCTTCTCGTCGGGGATCCAGCATGCCTTTTTCGCGTCGTAGGGTTTCGTCTGATCGATTCGCTTCTGCTCGAGCGACACGTACAAGTACGGGGTCGGATCCGCATCCTCGTCCTGTTTCTGCGGTGCCGGCATCTTGGCTCAAGTCCGTCGGCTGGGCTTCCTTTAGCAAAAAGATTCTTCCCTCAAATCGAAATTTCTGAACACCGCAACCAGAACAAGAGAAAAGCCTCGTCTGTATATAAACTGTCCTCCCAGCGCGGCGCGGCAGTAACACCGGGCGCGCGAGCTTGCGAGCGACAAAAAATTTGATAAAGCTAATGAAAGGCCTGGATGTGGCAATTACTTCGTGTTTCCTTGTGTCGTGGTCGTTTCGCGCTCCTCTATCCTCTGCGTGGCCTCGTCTCGTTCCCGGGGGTCTCTGGCTTCGGCGGCGGACGGACTGCTTCTGGCGGCACGAACTGGGCGGCCCTGCGGGGCAGACAGAAATTCATAATGAGCGTCGAGCAACATGGCGGCTCGCTCGACCCCCCCCCCCTTCCTCTCTCCTTCATCCCTCCCCCCCCCCTCCACCTTACGAAACCGAACTCTCGAGTCTCTCTCTTTTTCGACCCCCTCCCTTCTTTGGCCCTCCTTCGCCGTGTTATTTTCACGCGACGACCGCGCGCTCTCCCCTTTCTTTTATTTTCGTTACGGTCTGTCGTTCTCCCCCCCTCTCCTTCGCCGTTCCGTCTTCTTTTTCCGAAACTGGGTTCGCCGTTTTAGATTTCCATCCTGGCATTCGGAAGTCAGAATGCCGGGAATTCGAAAACTCCGGGAGGCTGGGATGATGGAGGAAGGGACATTTCGCGGGTATGGGAGAGCTTGGCCTAATTGTCGGGCGTGCTCTGGAGATCGGTTGGCTCTTGTTGGGCTGGAGAAAGTCTTGAGATTTGCGGGATAGAGATTGGGATGCTCGTTTTTCGAGTTGATTGAGGAAAAAGTTTTCAATAGAATTTACAGATTAGCGTGCGTGAATTTTGGATCGTAACAATGATCTTTAGAGGTCTAAAATTTCATTTTAAATATTTGGTGTCAAAGTAATTTTGATCAGCGGTTAGAGTGACAAAAATACCTGCTATTACTTATTACATAACTATATATCAATGAGACGTAAGATGAATCATCAATGCATCTTATTGATAGCGTTCAAGTTACCGATCGTCGTTAATATACATATTAATAAAACATGACTGAGCAATGAGTTTATGATCCGTGTATTACATTTGATTCTTATGATCGCCATATTGAAAACCATTAGATTTAACTTAAAGATAAAGAATAGAAATAAATGGCATTAGCTTTTAGCTTATGAATTTAGAGAAATTTACTAAAAATGTATAATGTAAACAATAATTTGTATAATTAGTATATTAAACAATTGTGTGAGTAGTTATAAAATAGAAGTTTAACATAATCGGTGATAAACTTAAAAATATTGAAATTATTATTAAAATAGTTTTTCCTTATTTGTCTCGCCATTTAAGTACATCTTGTAAATTGTTTACTTAAAATGTAATCTAAATTTAAATGTCGAAGATCTGAGTTTTAAAATAGCACATTGGCGAGGAAAACAGGAAGTGTGCATCATATTTGTCACATTATTAATTGAATAAACATACGATCTTTTAAAAACTCACGATCAAAAAACGTTCAGAAATTCTCATGAACCATTCAAAACAAAATCAATTCATAATTGCTCAAATTCGAATGCAAAACAAAAAAAGGTATCACTTTGAAGATAAAAAAAATACAAATAAATCAAAATAAACAATTCTAAACCGAAAGTGTCACTCAAACAGCTTGATCACGACAGCACGGGTCGACTATTAGGTCAAAGGGACGACGAAACAGTTCACCAAGTCTCCTTAGTATCAGCATCCGGCGTTCACTAGTCCATAATTCCCGAATGCATCGACGCCGATACTCGAGTTCATCGGCAAAGCGTGGCACAAAAACTGTCCGATCCTGCGTATATGTCTAGCCTGCAGCCGAACGATAAACAGTCCTTTGATTCTTAACACCAGACATGTCAAGTCAAATGTACAATATCAGGAAGCACACACAACAAGATAGCTGTCTTCTCTTCCGCTCCGATTGTTCGCACACACTTCTTACTTGCACTTGATCTCCAACTTCCTTATCGAGAAGCACTTGTTGTTAAATACCCATCCAAAAAGAGAATCGATTCCAAAAGGAGAGTTAATAGAAAAAAAAAGAAAATCCTTCGCTTCCCTTACTTCCTCCCCACCCCCGCGGCGCGCGTCGTCAACCTCTTCTCAAATTTCACCCGCGCGCCAATTACCTTCCGCCCACGTAATCCACGTCGGCGCGATGAAAGAGTGCCAACAAAGAGAGACAATCCCCCTGAGAAACGAGAGAGTCGAGAAAGAAAAGTGCTGTGTATATAGTGCAATGTATCGCAAAAAAAAGCGCGCGCGCGACTAATCCCTATAATTTCATATGTGTAAAATTCAAAATGAAATTCAAAAAATCTCTCTTACGGTCTCGCGCGCGCGCTTTATCCTTACGAGCAAGCAGTAGGTATAAGTGTACAAGAAACGAGAGAGAAACCGACGTGGTGCGCACTTACGTTAGAGAGCCGTTCTGTCGGGCAGGCGAGCCGGGCCTCCCAATATAAGCGCGTGCAACGTGATCCTAGCCTGTAACGCGAGCTCCTATTGGCCGGCGCTCTCGGCCAATCGGCGACCTCGTTACTAACCGGGCCGATCTACCTTTTTAGGCGGACGACGGCGGCGGCGGCGGCTGAAACTGTGACACGCGCCCGCAGAGCTGCTTTTCCCTCGGAGCTTGCAAGCGCGCGCGCGCGCAGCTCTAGCCCGGTCCGAGGAGATGAAAATAGCAAGCTGGTGGGGGGACGGCTATCGGCCTGGAGCACAGGCAGGATCGGCTCGGCGAGCTGTTGTACAGTAGCCGGCGCTAACGCGGCTCTCTCCTGATCTTTCTCTCTGTGGGTAATCGTTTGTTGAAGAGTCGTTTTTTGGTTAGGCTTTTTGTTGGTTGGATTATTTCGGATTTTTATGGGGGTTTTGGGGGAGAGGGTGGGTGCTTTGTCGGTGAGTTTGTTTAGGGAGTTTTGGAGGAGGATTTCTGGGGCCGAGCAAAATGTTGCGATCGGCGAGGTATATACAAAAGAACTCTTCGTTCACCCTGACATTGGCTTGGAAAGGTCGGGATGCCCTCGTTTTTAATTTGTACGTTTTCGCCTTTTCTGCTTAATTTGATGGAAAATAATGAATGATTGATAGAGTGACCTGTAAAGTATTCTATAATGAGTCAAATATCGAAGGAAATAAAATATTGCTGTTATGATTGTGATTAAACCGATCTATTTAGGGAAATTTATTTTGTTATATATTATTATTCTATAAAATAGTCGCCGTCCGACGAATTTTTACTGACCACTCATGCTACTTTTTTCAGACATCACTACATTACTAAACTTTTTATAAAAATAACCTTTTCAGTTGGTGGCGACATGAGAGATTTTGTTTCTTATAAAAACATATTCATTTTTATTAAGTACAATAAAATTGAAATATTATACTTTATTTATAAAATAAGAAAAGAAATTCTTGGCAATTGCAAAAAAATCTTTCTTTTCAGTTACCAATGCCTTAAAAAATCTATTTGCAAAAGAATGTCCTTTATGCTCGTTTTTTAACTCCTTTAGAAATCCATATTTCCTATAAATGTTCTTACTTTTATATTGTTACTCTTGACAAACGCTTCTATAACATCTATTCCTTCTCAGTAAATGGTTCATCACGTTCATTACTACGTTTATGTTTTAGCTTGTACAGAAGTTATTAGTTCGATTCTTTGATTACATTGTTTTACTTTTCTGGATTTAAACTTGGCGTTCCTTTACTTTTCTTTAAGTTTCACAGAGGACTTAAAATAATTAAATTTGTATTTATTTTAACTTTTTTAAAAGCTCCTTTTTTATTTTCTGTAGCTGTTTTTACGACTTTCAATTGTATTCGAAATGATATACACAGGCTTACTAGACACGGTCTGTTACTACTGCCACGAATTCATTAATTCAACATCTTTGCTAAAGATACAAAAATGATTAAAGTCTAAGTGATAATGTTTTATGGTTAGCAAACCTGCACATAGCCTTTTCTGTTTGTGTTTTTCCTTACCAAAGTATATTTTTCAAAACAAATAGACTAACAAGAAGTTCCATACTCTTATCTAACTTTCTTCCAACAACATAGCTAACAAGCAGCTGAACCAACAATCCCTCACCCTAAAACAATTCAACAAAAACAGCAACACCCCATAGAAACCCTCAGCCAATCCACCACATCGCACCCAGCCTCACTCCCCCTTGAGTCTCACTTGCGCCACCCAAATTTATGAATGACAACGTGCCCGTTCACGTGCCGCGTCCGCACCACGTGGGCCGCGTAATCGCCTCGAAGCCGAGCACTAGGTAAAGGTTACCACGCGCTGCCTGCATAGAGGGGGAAGCTGAGAGCGAGAGAGAAAGAGAGAGAGAGAAAGAGGGAGGGAACAAGACAGCACACGCAGAGCACTGCAAACTTCGATCGGAAGATTCCGTGCGTGCATCGGGACGCAATCTGGAAATATCCGCGCGACCTTGAAATCGCCCTCGCGATGCAAGCTCTCGCCGTTTTATTCGCGATAAGCGCAGAGGCGCGCTCGCTCGCCGGGGCGAATATACGTTTTCATCACTGCGTGCGCAATAAGAGATAGGCCGGGTAATGGATGGTGCGCTGAGATTGGGCTTTCGAAAGGATTTTATGGATTGATGGGTCCGGTGAGTTTGGAGGTCTGTTGGGGGGTTCGTTATTATTGGATGGAAGTTATGAGTAATTTTTAAGATTTTTTTATTTTGTGTGGAATTTGTTGGTTTTTAGCTGGGTCTTTGGTTATTCAGAAAGATTGAAAGAAATGCGTTTACTAAGCTTTTCAAATTGACTTGAGTTTCTTTAGGACTGAAAGATTATACGGTCTGACGAGTTTCGTAAAATAAGCAGACTCGCCGTTTTCGTATCCGTTTCAAGTTCTATTACTATAGAAACTTAGTAGTTACTTTTCTTAAAAAAATATAAGTATAAACGTGAAGAAGGAAAGTATTTTCGTGTTTCATGTTATTCTGATGTGACATATTTTTGAATCTGTTGACAACTTATACAACTAAACTATGAATATTTGGTAATTAAAAAAGTTTAACTGCAATTTTTACGATTATGCTGTCATCAATCCAACGATGCAATTTTCATTCATATAGAACTTGATAGCCTCGTAACATTCACGATAATGTCATAAAATATATGCATCGAGTGCCATGACCTACACTTGTTTTAAATTCATTTGCCAAAACGATAATTTTATACGTATAATATTGCATATTAGCGTGAGATAATTATTACCGCATAAAAGTGGCATGAAATTCAATGAAATATTTCATTAATAATGAAATCTAAGAATCAATGGCAATGTTGATTTTGCTGAATACTAGAATATTGCTGAATTACTAAATTAAAAGAAAAATTTTAATACCTAAGTATTTGAAAAAGAAAGAGTGTTAGATATTCGTAGATTGATACATTACTTTTTTTACTCCCTTATTTCTCTGCTTTCTTCTTCACTTTTGATCATGACTGTACTTAACAAGACCACTATAAACATTAAAGTAACCTACAAGGAGAGTACCCGACCTTTAGGTCACGGATTTTGATGAAACTTTGCAAAATAATTTCTTGTCTCAAAATGTGATACACTTATCTCGACATTCTTTTCAAAGTGCCCTAGAGTTCCAAAAATGGTCCATTTAAGCATAACAGGCCTAGAAACATGGTTTGACTACATCTCTTGCATTTCTCAAATACTGCAAATTTTCATCAAAATCCGTGACCCAAAGATCGGGTACCCTCTTTATGAGTAATTGAAAATCAATATGCATATCATAGAAAGTTCTAGTCGTAAACATTTGTTCGACAACTGATTCGTCACAAACTATGTTACAGAATACTCTTTCACTGACAAAAAACTAAATCCATGAAGCTCTACGAAATACAAGCACAACGTGAGAAAATTGGGGCTCGGCTACGTCTCGACCTGCTTATCGCGTTAATGGAATAATATTTACATCAGACAAGCGCGGCGCATCGCCAGATCTACAACGTCCGGTTGAATCAGCTTTTGATCGGATCTCGCCTAAGAATGAATGAAAATGCCCGCATTTGAGTCTCTGTGAGCCAGTGCTTTTCTGAACTGCGCAGTTGAGCTTAGAAGGAAGGGCGTTTGTATATACTGCCTTTTGCGCCTTTAAACTCCTTTTGGGTGAAAAAAGAAATAAATAATCTGCAATACCCTTGAAGGAAATAACTACACAGGTTCATTTGAAACGCTACTAGATTGGAATAGATTGTGTTTTGATTTAGGTTGTGGGTTCAGTTCAATTTCAGAAAAAGTTTCATTTTATCAATTTTTCATCTGAAAAAATTTTGATTTAATTATAATATTTTTACACTTTTAATCGTAGTAGCAGTAGTACATATGTTATACACTGTCTTACCTAGTTCGGGAAGATCTACTGCAAGCTGATTTACTATTCTCAAGCTGGAGAAATATTGTAACTTCGAAAAATATTTTTATATAATAAATCTAGATTATAAAAATTCAATTTGAAATTCCAACAATACTGCAATAATACATACACGTACTTTAAACAAGGAAGAGCCGAAAAATTATTATTCTATTATCAAAATTCCCAAGCATGTCGTGTATTTATATCTAAAAGCTTAGATAATTACATCGTGTCAAGCAATCGTAATCAATCAAAAATAATGAACATCGTTTTTGGCAGACATGCGAAATAATAGAAACAGTATTTTGAGATTCTTAACATAGCGCTATAGCAAATTGGTAAAATGATATGCTGTCTTGTTTTCATTCTTTTCATATTCAAAGAATGGAGCTTGAAGTCATTTGATACTCACATTACACCGCGCATGTGGGTAATAAATTTTCGAATTTCTTTAGTTTCTCTAGCCTCCTTAGAAAACCGATTTTTCATGTAATTCAAAATACGAGAGCAATTATAAATCTTAATAATAATATCGAAATTTCATCATAAAACCTGCTGTAATAAACTTCATTATAAAGCTCCAACAGAACAAAAATCTTAAAACAGAATCTCTAAAAAATAAATTACACAAGCACCTCGTTCCCGCTAAACACTTACTCCCTCAATCATTCCAAGCGAATTTCGCTTTCGAAATCGAACTTTTCCAAACACAGCCAAGTATCCGCAAACCATCAGTTTTCACGCCCGACATCCCAAGATCTTGGGGGAGTGTACCAACGTAGCGCGCATCTCCACTACGAGCACACCGGCGCAGCTGTAAATGTAAAACGGCGGCCCGCTGCGGTGCCAGATTTCAAACGTCACCTCCACAGCAGAGCGGCCCTGAGTATGTGCAGCGGGCGCGAGATTTAAATTAGACCTTTGACTCGCTCTCGCTCTTATATTCCAAATTGAATTTTCTATTTTCGAGAGGGAGAGATGCGGCGCTTACTGCCACGAAGCATCCTTTATTGACAAATTTAGATGAATGGCGAGCGCGTGCGTATGTGCATTATGGAGGACCTAAAGATCGCGGCTTCACGCGTCACGAAGCGCGGATTCCGCCTTTGCTAAAGTTAGACTGGTACTTTTCTACTGCATCCGTGACGCTGCGGCTTCCGGATCTCCGCGGTTAGTCTGCGCTCGCGTTGGGACGTAAATATTGAAGTTAACTGGTTGTTGAATGACGCGCGATATTGTAACTCTTTGTTTTACGCAACACTGTTTTGTTTTCAAATTGATTAGGATGATGGCTGTTCGATCGTTAGCTGTGTTAAAAGTACGCTTGGCCAGAGAACTTCGAAAATCATAAAACTAAATAATCTTTTTGTAACACTGTTATTTTCTAAAAAGGTCTTTAATATTTTTAAGTAGTTGTTTTTATAATATATTTTTAAATGATTTCTAGGTATTATTTCTTTTTACGAAGAATCAAATTTAGTTTTTTAAATATTCGGTCTGCAGTGTGTGATTTTCACAAAATTTTTCTTTTTTTATCTAAAATCTGGAGAACAGAACATGATTTTAGTACCTACGTGGCAAATGGAATGCAAAAATGTGTAGGAGGAAAGCCAAATATTTACGAGCTTTCAGCGAAAAGACTGAATAAAACGTAACAGAAAATGTTGAAGATCTTGAGATCGTAAAAAAATGACTAATCTTGTAATAAAGTTAGAGTTGATTTTTTTTAACTCAAATTCGACAATATTAACTTATGATCAAAGAAAGTTAATATTGGAACTAAAAAATATTAAAACAATTTTTTTGTCCCATCAAATCAAAATAATTTCTAAAATCGATGCCGTGAAAAATAACAACTGTCACTATTTAATGTCTGGCTGTTTATTTTTTATGCAAAATTCAAAATCATCATTTCAAACAGCTCTGTTATATTATCATTCCACGCATGAAAAAGACTCATTCCGATCGGCACTAATGAACACACACAAAGTCTACACCTAAACTTTACACTTAACTTTAACTTTAAATTTCCTACGATGATACAAACAAGTTACCACAACCTATCCTTAACCAACCAGACCAACCAGATTTCAAATCCTTTAACTACCAAAAATGAGTCCCACGGCACCTCAGCTCGTAACGAGCCTATCTACTTAAAACTTCCGTAATTGTGGGTACACCCGGCACAGATTTATAGCGGCGCTAAAATTCATTCGCAGCGCATTTCACGCTATGAGATTAATAGAACGGGTGTGGTATGCGCTGCTCAGCGATACGCGTATCACGCAAGATGGTAAATCGCAAGCGAGCGAGCCGGGCAGACGCCACGGAAATAGAGGGAGAGAGAGAGCGAGGTGCGTTGCGCAACACATGCGCTCCGGTAAATTGGGATTCTGACGCGCGGGCGTTTGCTAAGAAACCTCAAAAAGCAAGCGCGAAGGGATACGTTGCCGCCGGCGCGTCAGCCGGGCCGAAGCACATAGCGTCTGCGACGAGGCCCTAAAGCTCGATTGCTACGTTAAGAGCTGCACGTACACATTTGATTTTTTTTTACTTGACTACGTTTTGCTATTGATAAAGTTGTCGATGCTTAGTATTATTAATTAGTATTATTATTATTGTCATTAAATATTTCTTTGGGAGAACAATAATTTTCTTGTAAATGAAAATGCGTACGCAGAAGTTACTATTTTTTAAACTCAAATAATTATTCATACTCTAAAAACTTGCATATGGTAAAATATCTTGAATAATCTGAAGTAACTCGTCCAACACTGTAAAAAGACTGCAAAAGTATCGTTTGATTATCTGTGGAATACCACTAAAATATTTCTGCAATATAACTTGGATATCATTAGGATGAAGCTACGAAATTGCCTGAATATCTTCTCAGTTTAGATCTTACAAAATAGGTAATCAAAAAATTAAATTGCAAAGGCCCACTTTAATAGTGCAATCTGGCATACATGTAAAACAGACTATTTTAGGTATAAGACAAAAAGTTTTAAACATATTATATTACGCACCTAGGTCTAAATATCTATGCGATATTACCGGAATATTGTCTAAATATCTATGTGATATTACCGGAATATTGCTTTAATATTACCCAAATAATGCTGCAATATATCGTGAATATACTTTAAATATCTACCAATTTTCTCTGTAATATGGTAACGGTAATTTTTGACTAAATATCTATGTAATATTACCGGAATATTGTCTAAATATCTATGCGATATTACCAGAATATTGTCTAAATATCTATGTGATATTACCGGAATATTGCTTTAATATTATCCAAATAATGTTGCAATATATCGTGAATATATTTTAATTATCTACCAATTCTCTCTGTAATATGGTAATGGTAATTTTTGACTAAATATCTATGTGTTATTACCGGAGTATTGCTTTAATATTACCCAAATAATGCTGCATATCTCGTTAATATTCTTTAAATATCTTGTAAAGGGCTGCTAGTCCGTTTAATGTATTAAAATAAAATAAAGTAAAATAAAATATCTACCAATTCTTTCTGTAATATGGTAACGGTAATTTTTGACTAAATATCTATGCGATATTACCGGAATATTGTGTAAATATCTATGTGATATTACCGGAATATTGCTTTAATATTACCCAAATTATGTTGCAATATCTCGTGAATATACTTTAAATATCTACCAATTCTCTCTGTAATATCATAACGGTAATTTTTGACTAAATATCTATCTGATATTACCGGAATATTGTCTAAATATCTATGCAATATTACCGGAATATTGTCTAAATAGCTATGTGATATTACCGGAATATTGCTTTAATATTACCCGAATAATGTTGCAATATCTCGTGAATATGGTAACGGTAATTTTTGAATATCCTTTGAATAGGAAGATGTACCTTTAGTACATCAGATTCCAAAACAACTTAACTGTTTCTGTCATGATCAACAAATTTAAAACAAGCAGTTTTTGAAATAACCTAGTCTTCGTCAGGAGCGACAATTTAATGTTTTAAAATTCTCTGAAATATATCACTACTAGTTTCAGAATATCATCCAAATACAATCACAACATCATGTAAATAATGTTTTACTACTACTTGAATACCCCTTCTTATCTCAAATTGTTTAAAAATCAAAAATTATTTAAATTATAATTAGTAATTAGA
This sequence comes from Eupelmus azureus, assembly GCA_030522685.1. NCBI lineage: Eukaryota > Metazoa > Arthropoda > Insecta > Hymenoptera > Eupelmidae > Eupelmus > Eupelmus azureus. Next base: position 18 of record JAPYZA010000110.1, on the reverse strand, counting down.
CAAGAAATATGTTAATTT
>JAPYZA010000109.1:0-49311 GCA_030522685.1 Eupelmus azureus | reverse complement strand
ATTAAAACATATTTTAGGAATTGAAACCAGAAAGGATTCAACAGCCTGACGGCAGGATGGCAGAGGATTACTGGAAGGTGTCGTTAAAAGTCTTGAGTGACGTGAAGTTTCTGGACAGCCTGATAAACTTTGACAAGGATAACATTCCCGAGCGTGTCATTGATAAAATTCGCAATGTCTACCTGACTAATGTGAATTTTGACCCGGACAAGATTAAAAGCGCTTCAACGGCAGCCGAAGGTCTCTGCAAATGGGTTTACGCCATTTCCGAATATGAGAAAGTTGCTCGTGTGGTAGCACCAAAGAAGAGAGCACTGGCTGAGGCACAAGCTGTCTATGACGAAGCCATGAATAAATTGGCGGTAAAGCGAGAGCAGCTGCGAAAAATTCAGGTAGAGTTCTCAATTCGATCGTGTAAAAATATTCTTTGAGATAAAAAAAAAAATAAAAAATCAATATCATTTTTGTAGATGAAACTAGCTGCATTAGAGGATGAATTAAAAACGCGAAAGATGGACTATCAACGCATGAATGATAAAGTAGCAGAATGTGAGCAAAAACTAAAACGTGCTGAAGAATTGATTAGTGGTTTGGGTGGTGAATATACGCGCTGGTCAGAAAATGCCAAGGAGTTAGGAGAACGGTGCGTTATTTTTTATAAATATTTGAAAATTTTAAGTTCAGAGCTTATTAAAGACTCATTATTTTAATCAACTAGATACCACCGTCTAGTGGGAGACATAATGATAGCTTCTGGAGTTATTGCGTATTTGGGACCATTTACAACTCCGTATAGAATAAAACAGATTGAGGCTTGGGTCAAGCTTTGCACCGATCTGAAAATAATTTGCACTCAAGATTTTCAACTTCGAGATATTTTAGGTATTCCTGTTTTAATCAGAGCGTGGAACATCTTTGGTTTGCCAACCGATTCATTTTCGGTAGACAATGGAATAATTGTAAAGTGAGCAATCTGGGTTTATTAACAAAGCTTGTTTATTGAAATACCCCTTAAATTTTATTTAATAAAATAATATTTAATAACAGGAACTCAAGACGCTGGCCACTATTGATTGATCCACAAGGTCAAGCGAATAAGTGGATTAAAAATATGGAAAAAGAAAATAATTTAAGTATTATCAAACTGAGCCAAAATGATTATCCACGTGTATTGGAAAACGCTATTCAATTTGGTCAACCAGTTTTATTAGAAAATATTGGCGAAGAGCTTGATGCTATGCTTGAACCTGTATTACTGAAACAGACATTTAAACAAGGAGGTGCTCTTTGCATAAAACTCGGCGATTCTATTATTGAATATAATCATGACTTCAGGTAATCTCATTTTTTAATTCATTTACTTTTATAATTTCTACACATTTTATTACTATGCACTTCAAAAAATAATTGCTTTATTGCAGAATGTACATAACAACAAAATTGAGAAATCCACATTATTTGCCGGAAATTGTTGTTAAAGTAACGTTGATAAACTTTATGATAACGAAGATTGGATTAGAAGATCAACTTTTAGGTATTGTAGTTGCAAAAGAGAGGCCTGATTTGGAAGCAGAAAAAAATTCACTAATTATCCAAGGAGCTGCAAATAAAAAGTAAATGTTAAATTATTAACCACTATTGGATTTTCATACAAATATTAATGTTTTTATCTTATTTTATGCACTTACAGAATGTTAAAAGAAACAGAGGATAAAATTTTACATTTGCTATCTACATCTGAGAATTTACTAGAGGATGAAGAGGCAATCGCTGTTTTGAGTTCTTCAAAAGTTTTAAGCAACGATATTCAAGTGAAACAAGCAGCTGCTGAAGTCACTGAAAAAACTATCGACGAGACTAGATTACAATATTCGCCTATTGCTGTTTACAGCACAGTTCTTTTCTTTACAACGAGTAAGTAAAAATTAAATGTTGACTTTTTGTTACAAATATATAGATATTTATATATATTATACTATAGAGTCTTATCTACTTTATAAAAAAACGTTAAACCATTAAAGTAATAAATTTTATTTCATCCCAGCTGATTTAGCGAATATTGATCCCATGTATCAGTATTCTTTGGCATGGTTCGTAAACCTTTTCAAACTGGCCATTGATAACACAGAACAAGTAGAAGATGTATCGGTTCGAATAGATGACCTTATTAAATATTTCACAAAATCTCTGTACGATAATATTTGTAGATCTCTCTTTGAAAAAGATAAGCTTCTGTTTTCCTTGCTATTAGTTGTTAATTTATCAAGTAATAAAGGCCAATTAAACCATGCACAATGGTTGTTTATACTAACTGGTGGTGTTGGACTTGAGAATCCGTACAAAAATCCTTCTACTTGGTTACCCATGCAATCCTGGAACGAATTTTGCAGACTTGATGAAATTATAGGTTTTAAGGTTTTTATTTTTATATTTTAATTAAAAAAATAATAATAAAACTCTAGAATAAAATATTTAAATCTATTCAAAGATTTTTAAATAAATCATCTTTTATATTTATTTTTAAATTAAACTGTTTTTAGGGTATAAAAGCTTCCATAGAGGATAACCTCGATGAATGGAAAACCGTTTATGATTCGAAAGAACCGCAAACGTTAACGTTTCCTAAACCATTTGACAATTTGACGAGTTTTGAAAGAATACTAATTTTGAGGTGTCTTCGTCCAGATAGAATAGTACCAGCGGTCCAAGATTTTGTAGAATGTAAGTTTTTCTATTGTTTTTAAATAGTTTTTTCATTCAAATGAATAAACGAGATTAAAAACTATTTAATTTTTATCTAAAAGAAAATAAAATGAAAATTTTAAATTAAGTTGCAATTTAAGAAGCAAAACTAAGGTCTTATAATTTATAGCTGAACTCGGAAGCGAATACATCGAACCACCACCTTTCGATTTGGCAGCTCCTTATGAAGATTCGAATAGTTGTATTCCACTAATATTCATCTTAACACCAGGAGCTGATCCAATGCAATTGTTGCTGAAATTTGCAGATGATCAAGGATTTGGTTCGAAAAGACTGTTTTCGCTATCCCTTGGTCAAGGTACACCATTCATTAACATTATTTACGTTTAATCTTAAATTACTTCATTTTTTCATTTTGCTAAACTGGTACATTCAGGTCAAGGTCCGATAGCCGTTCAGATGATTAACGACGGTGTGAAGAACGGCTTCTGGATAGTCCTACAGAACTGTCACCTCGCCAAAAGCTGGATGGGTACTCTGGAGAAACTCTGCGAGGGCCTAATGCCAGACACGATCCACCCGGACTTCCGGCTCTGGCTGACCAGCTACCCGGTTGACCACTTCCCCGTGTCCATCCTCCAGAATTCCATCAAGATAACGAACGAGCCACCTAAAGGCTTGCGCGCAAACATCATCAAATCTTACATGAGCGATCCGATCAGTGACCCGGAGTTCTTCGAGTCCTGCAAGCAGAGTACTGTCTTCAAGAAGCTTCTTTATGCCCTATGCTTCTTCCATGCCAATATCCAGGAGCGCAGAAAGTTCGGCTCGATTGGCTGGAATACGCCCTACGAGTTTAACGAAACAGATTTGAGAATCAGCGTGCTGCAGCTCCGTACGTTTTTGAACGAGTACGATGACGTGCAATTCGAGGCTTTGAGATATCTCACTGGTGAGTGCAATTATGGAGGCAGGGTCACCGACAGCTGGGACCGAAGGACTCTTATGGCCATTCTTGAGACCTTCTATTGCGAGTATGTTGATGAGTTATTGCTACTTTTTCATTGTTTATTTTATTTTAGACATAATATATCGGGTTTTTAATTTTCTTGGTCAGGACAATATCGAAAAACAATAATTGAGACATTATAATTTTCTTTTGTAGGGCGATAGTTTCTGAGGATACGTATCATTTCGACAAAGCATCAGAAACATATTACTGTCCTTCGTTTAAGGAATACGAGGCTTATTTAACATACACTAAAAAATTCCCTATTATAACGGAACCCAGTGTTTTCGGACTCCATGAAAATGCAGATATTGTTAAAGATAATCAAGAAACCGATCTTCTTTTTTCGTCACTTTTACTTACGCAGGTACAGTATACATCTTAAAAGCTCATATTTTTTACATAAATTAAATCAAATATTCTAAAACATAATTTTTTTTTTACGTACTACTACTATTAGGACCGGACGGTGAGAGCTTATAAATACTTTTTTTATACTTCTTTTTATTATTTTATTATCATTAGACTATTATTTAATATTTCTAAATTTTTTTATTGTTACTTCAACAACCATCAGGATAAGTGGGAAGCTAAGGTGATATACTTAATTATATAGGCTTGAATTATAGAGTGTAGCACTTAATCCTCAAAACTGTGTAGTTCCAGAACTTGTAGTGTGTATATTTTGTTATTCGAGTGTGTAGAGTGTGTAGTTAGTACATTTAATTATTCATAAGTAGAATGCATCATTAATATGCACAATATAATTATTATTGTTTGCAAATAATATAGAATAAGATCAATCTATACTAATTTGTAATAATTATAAATAGGAAAAATCCCGAAATGATGCCAGCGGTGCTTCGGAAGATGATGTTGTTTATAAAATTGCCAGCGACATTTTAAACAAATTGCCGGACGATTTTAATTTACAAGAAGCTATAGAAAAATATCCGACATCTTATGAGCAAAGCATGAACACGGTATTGGTACAAGAAATGGGTAGATTTAACAAGCTTCTTATTGTCATACGAACTAGTCTAATTAACGTGAAAAGAGCTATAAAAGGTATACTTAATAGAATTAATAAAAACATTATTTTAAAAAGGATTATTAATAATAAACTTATTTTTAGGTGTTGTCGTTATGTCTTTTGAACTTGAACAAGTTTTCTTTGCACTTCTGATGGGAAAAATTCCAGATCTTTGGAAGCAAAGTTCATATCCATCTCTAAAACCTTTAGGTAGTTACATTGAAGATTTCTTAGATCGGTTGAACTTTTTGCAGGTAACTCTTTTAAGATGCTTAAAACAAATATTTAAAAAAATCATTGTTAATAAAAAAAAAAATAATTCATCAAAATTATAGACATGGTATGAAAACGGTCCACCCCCAACATACTGGTTATCAGGATTTTACTTTACTCAAGCCTTTTTGACTGGAATTCGACAAAATTATGCAAGAAAACATCAAATTCCCATTGATTTATTAATATACGATTTTGAAGTTATGAAAGAAACTGAATTAACAGAGCCACCGGAAGATGGTGTTTATGTTTACGGACTCTTTTTAGATGGTGCCAGATTTGACAGGGATGAAATGGTTATCGCCGAAAGCTTTCCAAAAGTTTTATTCGACGAAATGCCCTATGTAAGTAATGCCGTAATAAAATCTTATAAGAAAGTTTGGATCGCTCTACTTTATTATATTTAGAGAGCTATGTTGAGTTTTAATATTAACATACATTTTAATAATTATTATCAATATTCAAACAAATATTTACTTGACTTTTATAAGTAAATAAAAATAAAATTTTAAAAATTATTTTTTTATAATTATGTTTCAAATAAGTAACGCATAATTGTTATATTTTAAACAATCTGCATCTTATAATAAAATCTACATTTCTATTAATGTGAAAAAATTCTTTTACTATGAAAAATATATTCTCAATAATTATTTAATTTATTTTAATTAGCTCTGGCTCATTCCGGTTAAAAAAGAAGACATCCAAGAAAAATCTACGTATACATGCCCCTTGTATAAAACGAGTGAAAGACGTGGTACTCTTTCAACTACAGGGCATTCTACAAATTTCGTAATTGCCGTGGAGCTGCCAGTGAATAAGCCTCCAGAACATTGGATAATAAGGGGTGTGGCTATGCTTTGCCAATTATCGCAGTAATATCACTGTAACTTAATGTGCAATATGTGTAAATAAGACTTTTTAATGTATATGGAAAGATAAAACAAAATTTCTTTTGCATAATATAAAGAATTTTAAGTTTCATTTTTTTAATAAATTACTATAAAACTTTTTTTTTAAAAGTATGGCTTTATTTCTCAGTATTGATACATTTTTACAATAAATCATTCACAGCCATATAACGATCACCGTCGTACGTCAAAAAGTTTAAATTACAATTTAATGATTTTTAAAAATAAATCATGAAAACACAAGTCTACATCTCCTACACTGAGAAAAAAATTTAGTTATTTTGATCAGCCTCAATTGAATCAATTAAATCTTTGTTTAATCAATTAAACCTTTATTGAATCAATTACAGTTTTCTTGTGAGAACTTAATTTTTTTCTCAGTGTATTACTGTGAATTGAGCTACAACGTATAGTAAGGTAAAATTTAATAAAAATAGAGAATTGAATAAAACTCCTATCAAATTTAATTTTTTACTTAATAATACTCTTGCAACAGTTCCGACCAATTCTCTGTCTCTATTTCGAGATATATCCTTTCAAAGTTTATTCATATATAGTAGATATAGAAATAATTTATTGTAAAAAAGCTTTGTTAAAAAAAAACAAAAGTTTAATCAGTACATTTAAAAATTTAGACTATGACTATTAAGTAATTTAAATTAATTTTGCAGTTTTTGGTAATTCTCAATTTTATTACATTTAATGAACAACATACTATACATTGCAACACAAATATCTTAAAATTTTCAGTCGGTAATTAAAATGAGATTATAAATATAAATTATAAATTATCAAGCTCATCCAAGCGTACATGAAACGGGTGCCAAGCAATACTGTATCTGAAAGTAATAACACTTGCGCATCTTAAAAACAGGGTCCGGCGATAACTACTTGAACAATACCAGGCTATTAGACCACCACCCATTGTAATTATGGAGAGAACACCGATAATTGTTCCAACTAAAAACGTAAATTAAATTCATTGTTAAAATTTTAAAGTGAAATTAAATAAATAATTTAAACAAAAATATACCTGAATCTGTCGTTGACTTATTTTGAATCCTTAAATTATTTGCATCATTAGTACTATTTGTAGGATTTGATAAAATTAGCGCTTTGCATGTAGCATTTGTCATCCATTCGAATTCTAAACTACACTCTTGTTCCTATATGTATAAAAATGAAATTACTTCATAATACATAAATTATATGGTATGTTGTATTTGTACTATTTACCCAAACAAGAACTGGCTCTCCGATGTCTGTAAATTCGTCGCATTTTAGATTTAAAATGGACTGCGCGTGGGAGCCTATTAATAAATTTTGTAAATAAGAATGTATTGATGATATAAAAAATGACATATATCGGCAACTCCTATTTATGAGGATGTATTACAGAAACTTATTTAAGATAGGTAAATATACACAAAAGCTATTTTTCAATGACTTTTCGGGATTAAAATATATTATTTTTACATCGATCATCAAGTATGATAAATAAATGAAATTTAGATAAAAATAATGTATTGAATAATAAAATAAATTAAATAGTACTGTATTTATAGCAAAAATTAATGTTCACTTTTTTAGATTTTGCGTAAATCGAACATCTTTTTTAAAACTATTTTAACAGGCACGTCTTTCTTTAACAAGTTTCTAAAATACAACTATATGGATTAGAAGCGTCGATATTTAAATTTATATATCATATACATTACCATCTGAACATTTACTCCCGTTACTAAATTCAAATTTAATTAAATCATCCGCATAATCAGATATTACATTTATTTTATTTCCATAGCTTGCCTCGTTATTACAGACAAGAGAGTCATTACAAACTTCTTTTCCTCCGCAAATGCTTATATTGAATGTTTCGTATGTGTGCCCTGCTTTTACCTAAAATTTATCATTGTCAATATAACAAATTAATATTAAAATAGAGAATAGTTATTGGCATATTTATATTTACACTGTAAGCGGTGCTTGTACTCAGCGCTGTTAAATCCCAATGATCGCCAAGTTCATTTGTTAAAGAGCAATCATTTAAAACAGCTTCTACTCTTCCACAACTTACTTGCGTTTTCCATTCGAAATAATATGTACAATTGTTATAATTTGTATATGTAGGTGTACCCTACGAAAAAAAAAATTAAACTTGGCGCGAATATTTTAAAAAAGGAATAAAGATTACTTTGTTTAGAAATATTACTAACATGATGAATATTAAAATCGCATACGAATGTAATCTGCGATGATATCCTTTTAGTTTTATCTTCTTCACAAATAGATCCATTTCGGTACGTTATAATCGCAGTCCTATTGTTAATAAGTGAGTGTACATCTGGATATCCTAAAATCTAATTAATATTTTGTTATGAAATAGTAAAACAATAATTGTGATCACATATTATGAGATAAGAATAGTTGGTAAAATATTATATAAGTATTATATATTTTAAAGTAAAATAAAAAATTTCGCTGGAATGCACTGGGGAAAAAGTACAACGAGAAACGTTAAAGATTCGAAGAAAAGTCTTACGGTTATGTAAAGATTTTCCAGCTACATAATGAGAACTGTCGCAGATTGACGGACGGAGCTTATCTCAGAGTACAAAAGTTTGCCGTTTTGAAAAGCATAAAAAGTTTACACGTAACCCAACAATTATGAATATTCAACATTAACAATGATAATATTCTTAATTTCAAGAGTAAAACAAGTATGGATAGAATGATTTTTTTTAAATTATTATTATTTTAACAGAATTTTTTTATAATATAAATGAAACTTAAAGACAACTTACAACTTCGGTCATCATCTTCTTCTCCACATCGGCGCTACTCGTACAAATGCCAGCCCCAAACAGACAGTTGGTATACTCATCCGGAACAAGAGAACTACAAGAGTACATGAGATGATCAGTGCCATTAATACTGATTTTGTAATACTTCAAACTGTTGATAAGGCGTTCGAAATTGATCTCATCATTTGGAATGGCGCAGGGCGTTTTGCATACGATCGGCGTTGACACTACAATTTTTGTAGAACAAGCCAATTCCTCGATCTGCAGTGAGTTATCATTACCGCAAACGAATTGAAGTATCGTATAGAAATTCGAGTCCTCGAGACAGTTATCACCGTCAGTGTAATTCAAATACGGTCCGGCGTCTCGCCACATCAAATTAGCGTTCCCAATTCCACCGGATATGCCGCTCTGTCCGTCGTACATCGTTCTGCAGACACCTGTAAAATTAATTATCTATTAATAAAAATACAGCGTTCGCCAATATCGCGACCTACCTGATCCTCGTTTGCAGACAGAGTTCTCTACAGAACCGCAAATAGTTATTTCGTACTCCCCGCCCACTTGTTTGCTTTTTAATGTTTTATTGGCCACGAAAGATAAGTCATATTCGATACCAGTCATGGGATTCGTGACTTTGCAATGATTGTCGCCTACGGTTCTGTTGTGCAAAAGTTCCTCGCTGCAAGCGGCCACCGTTCTCCACATGAATTTGTAGTGGCAGACTTCCGCTCCTCCTGTGTACTCTGGTGTACTGTGCTGTAAGCGTACAGAGAATTTAGCGTCTTTACTATTATGTTATTGTGACGTCCCTGTCAAATTGGTTAATTTTATTAATTATTAAATTTTAATATAAATAATATAAGATAGTACAATTCTCTATTCTTTAAAAACCTTTAATTTTATAATATATTTGTTATTAAATATAATATTAAGAAAAATATTCATTATTAAAATAAGCAAATAGTTTAAACATTTAAAGAATCAATCAGGAATATTCAAGTTTTTCAAATTTCCACGAAAAGGATATTGAAAGGGGGAATACCCGCAGACGTCTGATGGCAGGTGCCACGTTTTCGCTTTCGGAAAATTACCTTTTTTTATTTCATTTTTCTTAACTATAATTCTTCTGAATATTACCTTTCTAAATTTTACTTTTCTAATATTTACCTTTCGAGATTTTAACTTTCTGAATTTCTGACCCCGCCCGCCACGTGTTGTAGATCGTTAAGAAGCCATAAAAATTTGGCCTGCGCTAGGCCCAAAACTACCGATGTGCGCTTTTCAGCATCTTTTCCTCAGTGCATAGAATATTCATATCAGATATAATGAAACTTCAAAATTCAATAACTCAATAAATAATTTTAATATTTAATTTTTGATTTAAAGAACTTGTGTAATAATTTTACTTCTTTCATGTTATGTAAAAACAAAGTTAAATATTAATTTTTAATTATAACAAAAACATTAAAAATATATTTAACATTATATTTTATTGAATATTCATGTTGCGATTTATTTTAAATAACAATCCAAATATTCTAATTATTTTTTCCAATGGATTCCGATTTAAATATATTATTTAATTAATAATTATTTATATTAAATAAGTTTATACATAAAAATATTGCTTTAATATTATTGTGTGTTAAGAACTATTAAGAATTTAATTGTTTATTTTATACTTAACATTCTTTTTGTTAAATTTTAAATTAACATTATTTTATATAAAAATTCAATTTATTAGATGAATTCTTAATATTTTTTAACAATTCTTTTTGCATAAGTACTTGATTGTAAATTCTAGATTATAATAATACTGCGTTTAAATAATTGTAAAATTATTAGTTATACACAACATTTTAACTTGTAAAGGGCATAATGCCCGTTTAATTATTTAAATAAATAAATAAATAAATAAAACTACGCTAGCTAAATAGTGTAAAACGTAGACAGTTATATCTTTTCTCTCACTCTTTTTCTCTCGCTGTATCTTACACACATACTCTCTCTCTCTCTCTCTCTCTTTCTCTTGCACATAGGACTCAGTTAACAGGAGGTCGTACACCTAAGTCAATTTATGTATTTGACTTGCTTATACACGGGCTTAGATGGGCGTCACTGACTGTCATGACGTAAATTGACTTAGGTGTACAGCAGACTCTTAAGGGAGGCGGACCCTTGAGAGCGAGGACTGCCAATGAACGCATCTCGTAGGACGGAGCCAACATCACCCACGCAGGGCCTACTGCAGTATAAAAGCGCAAGACGCATGACAATTTTCGCCTTTTGCCGTCAGGCTTTGCCTTGGCAACTGGTGAAGATGAGGCTCTGCCCTCTTTTCTCTGAGTTCTCTGAGTTCAAATAATATCAATGAAGGATATTATTCTAAGTTCAGAAAATGTCTCAATTCTTCTAAGTTTAAAGCCTTTTGCCGCCAGGCTTTTGCCTTGGTAACTGGCCAGAAGGGCGCTGCTCTTTTACACTCTGAGTTTCTCTGATTTCAAAATATCCTTCAAGATATTTTTCTAAGTTTGAAAACATCAAACTTATTCTAAGTTCAAATGTGTCAATGACCATTTAACAAGCAACGAGATTTCACGGGCCTTGCCCTTTCTCTGAGTCCAATATCTTTTAAGATATTCTTACCAAGCTTAGAATATTCTAAGTCTTTAAAATCTTATAATATTTTAGTTTGTTTTAAAAAAATTATTATTCTAAGTTCAAATATCGAAAAATATTCTAAGTTCAAAAATACTAAATTTATTTCTAAATTTTCTAAGTTCGAATTCTAAATCGTTGCGTTTCCGGACGTGACATTATTATAATAAATGATGTGAGGCAGGGGCCCCACATTAATTTAAACTTTTGATTTCGGCTGAGCAACGAAGCCCAACCGAAAAATACTCGGTCGCAATGAATAATTGATAAATTTACCGTTCCGTTTAAATCACAAATAAACGTGATAGTCGATCGTAATCTGCGTGATGTATTTGGATGGTCATCGTCGCAGGGCGATCCGTGTTTATATTCGAGCCTTAACGTTTTGTTATATATCAGATGCGAACTTTCGAGATTTCCTAAACTTCGATACCTGCAAAAAACAATTGTCAGTACCGAATTTCATTTGAATTAATCATAAAAAGAAAAAGTGACAAAGTGGAGCATACTTTATATTCGTCTTATTAGACTGGTCTATTAAGCAGATAGCCGTGTCAAAATTGCAAACCGAATAATGCTCCCCGAATAAAAGTGAGTGGCATACGTTTAAAATAACCGTTAAATTACTATTCATTTCAATATTATAATTATTATCGAGATCCGTCAGTGGGCTAAGGTTGTAATGATCGGATTCGTGCTCGACTGTGCACTTCGTTTGCTTTCTTTTGGTGCACGCCGCAGCCGTCTCTAGAATCATGGGGAACCGACATTCGTGAGGATCCTAAAAAAAAAAAAATTCGTTAGAATTATATTCGTTCGAAAAGATGCTATTCGTTCGGGAGTTTTGAATTTGAAAAAAATTTTAATTGATCTTCACCGAACCGAAAATTTTCGCAACTTACATGAACCGATTCTATGTTAATTGCAATCCTATGTTCCATGGAGAAGTCGCACTTTGTTTCGAAGATGACCGTATAATCGTGCGTCTCGTTACATTTATCACCGATGAATTGGATGAAAACTTTTCCCGATTTAACTTCGATCCTCGGCGGCTCCTTTCCTGCAATAAATTTAATTTTTAAATTTAAATATATTTTGTGTGTATCTAAACTTTGTTAGTTTCAGACAAAATCTTACCAACTCCGATCTGCTTTCCATCAGCACGATGCCAACAAATGGCGTAATCTGGCTTCCCGTCGCAAAGCTCGAGCAATGGCCGGCAGAAGCGCATTCTAAACTCTTCGTTTACATTTTTGACCTTAACAATGTGATCCTTCGAGTGGCTCGTTAAGCCGAACAAATTAAAATAGTAATTGACTAAGGGATCCGAATAGTTACAATTGAAGTTCCCTTCCTAAATTTATTCACAGTGAATTAATAAAAATATGATTACTTCCATGCGGTATTTGCTATGCTTTTATTTTTCTTCATACCCTTACCTCTAATATTGTTGGTTTTATTGGTGTTGCAAATATCACGATTTGCGCAACGATCGTTAAAATTAAAATAGTAAAGACGTTCATTTTTACAGTAGACAAAACACAAAATAAGTAAAAATTAAAAACTAAAGGCTAGCGGATAAAATATGGACTTGGCGACCTTCAGCTCGGAAACACACTATCAAGATGGCAATTAGCCACTAACAGTAAAAGCTGTTTACATTTTCCCAAAGAGGCAATCAACGGTCGTTTTGGAATTGAGGAGCTCAAAATGCTACCCTCGCATTGGTGAATCCGCGAAGGAGATTTGCGCATGTCGACTTTTATTTTGATTTAATGGCGTATTTTGATTGCCGTTATGGAATCTAAATATAAATTTCGTTCGATATTCCTATTTACAGATTTATTTTTCTAAGGAGTTTAAATACAAATTAAGCTGTACTAATAGATTCTTTTATAAAATAAGTGTTCTATTACTATAAAAATTCTTTATTTGAAAATGTATTAATTGTCTAACTTAAAAATTATGTATATATATTTGTATGAAGGCCTGTAGGCCTGTATTGATACCGAATAAATAAATAAATAAATAAATAAATAAATAAAAATATTGTTCTGTTTATTGTTATTTTGATATTATATGTAAGTTTTTTTTTACTTTTCAGATAATCTGGTAAGTTAAATTTAATAATTACATATTATTTTCGTGTGTTAATTCGGAGTAGTCTCCAAAATTATGTAAAAGTAGCGGTATAATAATACCAAAAAAGTTCAAAATAGACATGTAATAAATACTTCACAAGAAGTCTATTATTAAAAAAAAATCACTAATCAGTTGTGAACTAGCTGATAATTATGCGGGTGCCGTGCAGCTGTGCCGTCAGCAGCCATCAGCAGTTATTCAAAGAGCCTATTCATTATACCTGTGATTACTGGATCACTTCAACCTGCTAAGGCAAAAAGAGCGGCTTAAAATATAAAAATAAGATACTTTTTGAAAATTCAAACTTTTCGTATACTTCAAATTTTTTTATTTTAAAATCCATAGGCCAACTGTGAATGATAATCCTAAATATTTTTTTCTATTTTACTATTTTTTATTATATGCAAAGTTTTTAATCTAATTAAATATTAAATATTTATAAGTATACGGTAAATTGTAGTTGATCATTTACCGAACATTTACCAATAAAATAATAAAATATAAAAAAGGAAAAATCAACTCTAGTAGATATTACAGCGGCTATTGCACACAACCATCAAGTCAGCTATACAAACAAACCTCTATTCTCAGAAACCTGCTACACCCCTATCATAAAATCATCCAAAATCTCTCTCCCCTCATAAAACCCTTTTCTCATAACACCTCCCATACACCCCACCCCCTCCAACCCCCCCAAAAAACCACCCATCCCTCTGTTTTTTGTAAACTGGCGGGTGAAGCCGTCAGAAGCGCGGGCGTACCACACACACATCCGCGACGCGCAGGCGCCGCTCATACACCTATATATCCCCAGCTCTCTCTCTCTCTCTGAAATCGCTAAACTACGGCCCCGTGCGGCTCTGCCAGCAGAGCGCGCACATACGATGTGTGTGTGTATTCCATATTTCAAAGATGGCCGCTGCTCTACTGCTAGATTACTGTGTCACGTCAACCTCTTGAGGAGGAGGCAGCAGCCCTGGAGCCACAGGGAGTAACGCGCGCCTGACTCGACTCTCCTCGCCGCTAGCTCGCAGCCTCCCGTGATACTCGTCCGGCCGAGCCTGCCAGCACTCGCCTATCAAGACAGCCTCGACTTCTGTACTCTCTGGGACACTCAGCTCACCCTCTCTCTCTCTCTCTCCCGCACTCACCCACTCTCTCTCTCTCTCTCACTCACTCAGCTAAGATGCTCTAATCTCGCCGCGCGCGCCGGAGGATCGTGCAGCCAGGTAGCATGAATTGCCATCAGATACTCAGCGGAGCTTGCAACGCGGGCGACCGCTGCTACGCCGTCGGCTCCGTCGAGGGCATATCTTTCACCGTAAGTCTGACACTTATTTCTAAGCCCTCTCTATCTCTCTCTCTCTCTCTCCAGCAGTCCTCTCTCTCTCTCTCGCTCTCTTGGGTATATAATGCCATTGATGCCTAGGCTCTGACAACGCGAGCGACAGAGAGGGCGAGCTTTTCCTTCGGGCAAAAAATAGTCGATATCGCCGAGGTGGAGAACGAAGCGCGCATAGCGCGAGCCGAAGGAGCGACAGAGACGGATGGCTATGCAAGCGGAGGCGGAGGAGCGAGGATGGAGAGGAGGAGAGGCGTACTCTATGCTCTAAGCCTCTAAGCTCTTCACTCAGAGTCAGCTGATTAAAACGATCTTGTGCTCCTCTAGCCTTTTTTTATTTTTGCTTTATCGTTCTGTCACTGATGATCTAGCTGTGTGTCATTGTCAATTGATGGGAGCGCAGTGCTGCTCCAAAATTTACAGCCTGCCTCTGCAATGGCAATTCTCAGCCCGTCAATTGTCCTGCGTCTCCTCAATTATGTCATTTAGCTATTAGTATTCAATAGATGCATTATCTTGTTTACTTTTTCTCATGTTTGCACTTTTTTCCATGTCAAGGCCTATGCAGCTGGATGTAACATAGTAATTCTTGCCAGCAACTTCGAGAGGGTACAAATTATTCCTGGAGCCGTGCACAATTACATAAGGATAAGCTGTTTGGACTGCAGTACTGACACTGGCAAGATCGCTGCTGCATATGAGAATCAAGTCTGCATTTTTGAGCCCACTCCGCTTATTCATAGCACATGCTCCCATGTAAGAAGCTTTAAAAGTTCTAAAACTTATGATCTATTGAAATTTAGAAAAGATTTTACAACTAAAAAATTTTAATTACTCAATTTCAAATTTTAAATTTTATCAAAAGAATTGTTCAAATAAGGTTTTAATGATTTTTCATTTAACACTTATTCTCATTTTACAGCAATTAGAATATCGTTGGGTACAAACTGGTAGCTTACAAACTGAATCAAACATCAGCTCATTATCATGGAACTTGGAGGGAACTCGACTTTTGACAGGAGGGGAACTCTTACAACTGTGGCATCAAAATATCTTGCCATTTCAAGAAGAACATAGTAAGTGCAATTAGATTTAATCTCAAAAGATAATAGTTTTATAATTCTTATAATATACAATTATGGATTAATCTACAATTTAAAAAATATTTATATTAATGATTATTCTGTAAATAACCATAAGTATATATCTCTATCTGTCAGTAGTTGAATAGTTTTGTATTTTATAATATTATCTATAGCTACAAAGCCGAAAGCAATACAGTCCGAAGAACCCCCAAATGCTGCAGTGGAACAAAATGTTTCAGGAAATCCTCCACAAGATCGTGAGTTCATTCGTTTTAAAGAATGAACATTTTTTTGACATCATTTTTGCATGCCATGACATGTTAATTTTATTTATATTATTTTAGCAGCTGTCTTTTAATTAATAATCATTCATCAATACCTGTACGTTCATGGATCATTGTACTGGGCATGTTATGATAATAAATATTTTTTCATCTACTTCATTGAGCTTAAGAGGCTGTATAATTGCTTATGATATTTTATTAATAATCTTATTTTATTTAAATCACTTATTTTTTAATTAGCTTGCAGAGGTTCCATATCATATTTAAGACACATTTCAGGGACTATTTGTCTTGCTGTTTATTTTGGTATGACAAAAATGTTAGTTAAAGCATTGTAACAAATATTTTATTTTATAGCTGGAGCAGTTACATTTTCCATCGGAGAAGCCGAAAGTCCGCAGCCGTCAGATACAAATTTAGCAAATGACCTAGGTGGATGGAATTGTGTGTGGAAATGTCGCACTGCCACACCTGTACATTTAATGAGCTTTAGCCCAGATGGTACACTTTTCGCAACAACTGGAATGAATGATAGATTGGTCAAGATTTGGTTTGAAAATAAGCAATGTAAGTAGTAGCTTTAATTACTACATTCAATTATTATTATTATTATCATAAAAAGATAATATATTATAAATTTTATGAAACTAATATCGGTTTATTTTTTTTATAGTATTTCCAACTAAAAGTATTGATCATTCCAACTTCAGTCAGCCTGTTTCAAGTGATAGTTTCAGTTTTGTGTATGTTGCACATCCACGAGCTGTAACTCACATATCGTGGCGAAAAACTAGTAAATATATGCCAAAGTAAGAAAATTTAATAAACAAAATTTTTGCATTGGTAATCCGTTAATAAATATTAAAAAATCTTTGCTAAAAGGGGTTCGGTATCGAACATGTTGGTAACTTCGTGTCGTGATAATATTTGCCGAGTATGGACAGAAACCATTCCTCCAGAAATTGAAGGGTTGGCGAACATGAGTCAATTTGAAGGAACAGACAGACATGGTCACCACGGAAAACATCGTCATCATAGTATGCATAAACATCGCTTTATGCAACGATTGAAGCATATGAAGTAAGATTTCGATTCTATTTCGTCTCATTGACAAATAATATCTACGAATAATATTAATTTTTGTAATCTAAATTTACTAAAATTAATTTTCTAGAACTTGTTTTCATATACGTCGTCATGCAAAACAGCAACAGCATCAAGCTGGTCATACTGCACCTACTTTACCAACGTTACCATCAACTTATTCGGTACATGATTTCCATAATAATTACCAAAGTTCTGGGCACTATCCTGGAATGCATTTTCATTTAGCAGCAAGTATTAACGCAGAAACTGGTATATATCATACATAATATAACAGAAATGTCTTTTCTATATTAATCTTTGAGAAAATTAATTGGCAAAAATATTTCAGATATTCCATTAGTTCCAAGTCTGATTACGGGTGATCCCGACAGAGAACCAAATTTTATTTTGCACTGGTTAAATAATAAGGAAATGCAATTTACTATGCAAGCAGAAAATATTTTACAGGTTAATATTCTTAATTTTCGTTTATTAATATTTATTGAATTTACGATTTAATTATAATTGATCCTTCAGGAACTTACAAGAAAAGTGGTTGAGAAAGAAGAAGGCATGCATCATCATCAAGACTCAGATCACGTTGATCATGATTCAGAAGATGAGCATACACCAAGTACGTTTTATTTGTTTATTTTTTTAACGAACTGTTATTTAACCACCCATTCAGATTTAGAAAGTGTCTTTTACATGTATTTGTAATCATTCACAGTACAATACATAATATTTAATAATTTTTAATTTAATTTTCATCATTATCACAATACTTACGACATATTTCATAGGTCTACATAATATAATTGCACGATATTTACGCAACATTGCTTCATAATCGCAAAAATATATTATCATTTTCACATGGCTATCATTGCTATAAAATTTTATTCATCTGGAAGTGGTTACTTAAAAAATGTGGAGATGCTTTCATTGCACGTTGCATGTTGCATGTGGGGTTGAAAAAATTACTTATCAGGCAGCATCTTATCCTGTTATGGTATGGTGCGACCAACAGAAAAAGGAACTCGTCATACAGCCAGTCAAAAATCAAATATTGGTGGTCGTACAACGAGTCAGGAAGAGCACAGTAGCGACGAACATCACACAACACATACGACATCGTCTCACCATAGCCTTCCTCACAGTGTCCATTCTCACCAAAGCCTTAGGTAAATATGTATTTGCAAACTAAGATTTTTTTAAGTTACTGCTTAATACCTATTGTTTTTTATTTTATTTTTATAATTTTGTTTGTTTTTTAAATATTGATGAGTGTGTCTACACATTTTTAAAATAACAAATTTTTGTGATTTTTCAAATAACTTCTTACATATTAAATAACTGAAAATTTCATTATCATAATGCAGTATTGCTTTCTCAACAATGATAATTATTTTCAGTTATATGAATATACGAATTTGTAAATATGACAACTTTGTTACAGCAACACCACATCGATAAACTCTATAGCGACTGATGCAACGACGACGAATCAAGCGCCAGACTCGCTGGATACCAAAATAGAAACACTTCTTCGCGACTGGCATCACAATCCCGATCTTCTGTTTTCGATCCACCCTATTGACGGAAGCTTTTTGATATGGCATATCGAATGGTTAGACGAGTACCATCCTGGCTCCTTTCGTCAAGCTCAAATATCCTTTTCCACACGAATTCCAAATGCTTTTCCTTTAGGCGACGCCTCCACTATGAGTCACAATGTGTCTATGTATTCCCATAACACTGGCGGACCCTTACTTAATATCCGTGAAGTCGCTAAGTCTTCCTCGGTTTCCAAACCTTCAGAAACTACAGAAGTGACGACCCCTCTACCGAGCTTGATCGAACAAGACGAAGAGCAATCAACGCTGACTTCAAAAGCGGGTCAAGAGTTGCTTAAGAGTGTGCAGAATGGCAATGAACAGCAACAAACTAATGCTGTTACGCAGAATGGAACGACCACTGAAGCTCAGAAAAATGCCCATGAAAATATGAATGATATACTTGCGCATCCTAGCCCCATGGTTTCAATGGTTTCTAAACACGCTAACGGTACTTTAAATCTCTGGCAACTTACTTTCGCTGACAAAACCAAATTTTCACAGGTCAGTAAAGTAAACCTTTTTATTTGCAAAATTGATCATACGAATGACTTATAATTATTTATCGTATTTAGGTGTTAAGTATAGGCCATGCGTGCAGGGCTTCAGGTCATAGGTTCCGCGTGAACGACATAACTTGTCATCCTGTACTACCCTTGTTGCTGACAACCTCTCACCATAACATCCCTGACTTGATTCCTAGTCAATCCCTCGAAAATGGACTAACAAAGTCGGAGTCTGAACTAGAGCCTGAACCCGCACACAAAGCACATAAAGACATCATGTCGCCAACTGGCTTCTGCAGCGAACTCATACTCTGGCGCGTCGACGCCGTCGGACCTCTATCCAAGAGTGGTGGAGTTTCAGAACTAGCACGTATTAACTCTCCTGAGATTTCGGCCTTTAGTAATGTCGCGTGGATTCCTACACTACTGCCGAGCACGACCCTGGGCAATCTGTCCAATTCGCCAAGCGCCTGTTTTGTCGCCAGCGATGGTGAATGTCTTCGTGTATATCAGGCAGTTATTGATGCTAGAACTTTGTTGGCCGAGGTGTCCATCAGTGAAAGGCGTAGTAGAATCATGGACTCGATGGCCAGCTTGTCCAGCGACGTATCCTCAGATGATGGGGTTCGACATTCCATTCACGACAGAATTAAGATAGTTTCGCAGCAGTCTACCGCTCGACCAGGCTGCGTTATTCAATTAGATACTATTGCTGATGCTACCCATGATTGGCAGAATACTCAGTTCCTTCATGTCTTTCAAGAACAGCTTATAACTGGAGAGCGAAATGACGAGAAACAAACTGGGCTCGACACATCGCTGAATGATCTAGGTATTTTCTCTTACCTATTTTTATTAAGTACACAACTAATTATTAGAAGTGACAATTAAAAAATTTTTATAGAGCTACACTAAATAAATTAATCGATTTTTTTCTTGGTTTGAAGGAGATTGGTAAATTCATTTTGTGTTGCACTATCAAACTTCGAACGATAGATTTCTAATATTAATTAAAAATTTTATAGGATTGATGGAATCAACTTTGGATGCAATGGTAGATCTACAGCAGTCGTCGATCTTTGAAGAACCATTTTACATTGTTGTTCTAGAAAGGACACAAAAAGGCACGACGGTACACATGTGGCGTCTCGTAATAGCATCTCAGCCAGAATCTCAGGGGCTAAGCGGTTCGATGATGTATGTGCCAGACTCGCAGCTCGTTCAGGATGAAGACGAAGAAAGCACACCTGCTGGTCGTAGATCGCGCAGAGCAAGTCAGTCTGGATTCCGCAGTAGACGTAACAGTCAAGCAGAATATCAGGAGCCAGGTTTTGGGCAACGGCGAAGTCATCATAACAGTCATATACTTATCACTACAAGTAAGGTGTGCACACAGGAATTACCGATTCCAGAAGGAGTAGAAGTTGTCCATGCTGCTCCTGCAGCTGGTCATCTTAGTAGCTCCTCTATCTATCCAGCCTGTTTTGCTCCCTACATCATCGTTACAGCTTGTAGCGACAGTACTGTACGCTTTTGGAAATGCAAGGTACTTATTTTAGTGTTTATTTATTTTTATAATATTATTATAAACATTTCAATACATTTTGTTATTATGGCAAATGATTATTAAAAATTTTTATTAATCTCCTATAGGTAAATAGGGTAAGCGAGGAGCCCGGTGCTGCCCTGCATTATGAATGGTGCGAATGGGAAATGATTAGGAAGGATAAAGAATCAACGATTGACATAACGGGTCAGCCGCTCAATATTAGCGCTGCCTACAGTGGTCGCATTGCCTGCGCTTACAAATATGGAAAATCGTTCACGAGACCAACCAAAGCAGACCCGGACTCACGTTATGTAAATCTCTGTGTAGCTATTTATGAGTGTGAGAGCACAGGAGGCAGCGAATGGATCCTCGAGGATACAATCCATTTGAAGAATATACATTTACCCAGGATTCAGGTGGACCAACATTTGGACTTAAGTTACCTTTACGACAGCAGATTCTTGCAGAAAAAGCAGAGGCTGACGCAGGTTCTGCAAACGCTCAGTCATGAAGATGTAAGATCACCAAGAAATGGAGAGAACGGTGGCGACAGCTCCAAGGCTGGTCTGCTTGCAGTGCCTTCTTTCAGTACTCTGCAATCTCTGAGAAAGTCCATCATTGAAAACGGTAACACCTGCCCGTTAACTCAAAAACATTTAGTACAGCTCGACTGGGTATCCAAGGAAGACGGCTCTCACATACTCACCGTCGGAGTTGGTTCCAAAATCATGCTCTTCACTCCGGTTTGTTCGGATCTCGCTCAAGCAAATATGAAGGCTATGAAAGAATCGCAAAGCACTAATAGGCCTATTTTAAGAAAGACTTCATCGCTTGCTCAGCCTCAGTTTGTCGATGAGATCCGATGGATGAAGCTCAGGAAGATTGAATTAACAACGGCGGATGGACTACCACCATTACCAATGCAAATTTCTTGGGTACGTCATTATTTATGTTATGAATCATTTTCCAAAAAAAATGATATATTTTATAATCTAAATTACAGTTTGTTATATTAATTAATTAATTAACAATTTATATTATATAGGTAAGAGATGGAATTTTGGTTGTTGGTATGGATTCAGAGATGCATGTTTATTCACAATGGAAGCCAAATCCGAAAAACGATTGTTGTCATTCAAATCTTCAACACCAAGAATCCGATGAATTTCAAGCAAGTAGAAATTTGAGGGAC
The DNA here is from genome assembly GCA_030522685.1 of Eupelmus azureus. NCBI lineage: Eukaryota > Metazoa > Arthropoda > Insecta > Hymenoptera > Eupelmidae > Eupelmus > Eupelmus azureus. Next base: position 27,115 of record JAPYZA010000109.1, on the reverse strand, counting down.
GAGGATCTACGGACCCTGGCTCACGAAACTTCCCAAAGAAGGCTAGCTAATGTGTCGTCGATGCCTCATCTCTCTAGAGTCAGCAGTATAAATTTAACCATGTTAGATGCAAAAAAGAAACGCGGGCTTCAAGGCGAAAATGTGAGCCTCGACTACATGCCTGATTACGGATTGTTCGAAGCGTCGAGAATAGCCTGCCCTGTTCTGCCGCAATATCATCCGAAGCAACTGATGGAGCTGTTAAATTCAGGTAAAATTCGCTGGGTCAAAGCCATCTTGGCGCACTTGGTACGCTGCATTACTAGTTCCTGTCCAATAAGAGCTGACGATGAAAACCTTATGAAGCCTAAGTCTCAAGGCTGGTCCCGCTCAAGAACAATGTCTGTAACATATGTGGGTTCAACTTCGCCTTTAGAGCCGAGAGGTTCGACTACGCAGATTCCAGAAGAGCTGACCCTCGACTACGCTGAGATAACTTCAATTTCGCCTCTTCCACTCTGGACCCTACTTATAGCTGATAAAGAGACCAACGCTATTCAGCAGACTGAAGACAAGCAGGACTATAATAAGCTCTTTGATGGCAATGTCGATGAAGGTGATTCCCTTGACGACATGCTTGACGAGGATTACGATCGAACGCGACAGAAAGATCGACGTTCCTCGGTGCCTGAAAGGCAGGGAATATCTCATTTTGGACCAAGGCAGGGCCGAGTGCTCTCGCGTCTTCTAACCCACACTCATCTGCCAGGACTCTCGAGTCTCGATCAAATGCATCTACTAGCTTTGGCTGACACGGTGTCCACCTGTAATGTCGATTTTGCCGAGCGCTTCGCAATTGACGCACAAAAGAGTGCCATCGCTAAGGAGAACCTCACAGGTGTTCCCGAGGGTGAAGCCGTCTCCATGGACTCGCTCGATGACTGCGGTTTACGGTTCCTTCTGGCTATGAAGCACTACAACTATCTCATCAAGTGTCTTCCGCTGGCTCAGCGAGCTCAATTCCAGAAACAGGGTGTCTCCACCAATAATCTCGTCTGGGCCTTTCATTCGGAGTCCGAGGATGAACTTCTCAGCCTGATACCCTCTTACGCCAAGGGCCAGCCCAAATGGTCGGTTCTGAAGGAGCTCGGTGTCGGGTGGTGGATCACTAATATGGCCGTACTGAAAATATGCGTTGAAAAAATCGCCAAAGCTGCATTTCAGCAGCAGCAGGACCCTCTGGACGCTGCTATTTATTACTTGGCAATGAAGAAGAAAAACTTGGTTTGGGGTTTGTTTAGAAACAAAAGGGATGAGAGAATGACCTCTTTCTTCTCCAATAATTTCAGTGAAGACAGATGGAGGAAGGCCGCACTGAAAAATGCTTTTGCTTTACTTGGTAAACAGCGCTTCGAGCACGCTGCTGCTTTCTTTTTACTCGCCGGTTCCCTTAGAGATGCTATTGATGTTTGCCTCAACAAGCTCAATGATCTCCAATTAGCTATGACAATCGCCAGATTCTACGAAGATGACATGACTTCTCCTAACTTGAAGAGATTAATGTATGAGGAGATCCTTGGATGTGACAAAGATGGAAACAATCAGGATATTAATAAGGCTCATCCAGATCCCTTCCTTCGCAGCATGGCTCTTTGGATTCTTAAAGATTATTCGGGCTCACTCAACACCTTATTACTCACTAACGTTGGAACTTTGCATCCGCAATACAACGATGAATCCGATAAGCCGGAAGGTTCAACGGGTAAGCACTTTGAGTTCGTTAAAAATAACTTTTTAATAAGAATAATTTCATTACATTTATTTTTTATTCCAGCCAATCCTAATGTTTTTAATTTTTACGTTTATCTTCGTACTCATCCATTATTGATAAGGCAATACATTGCATCTACCGCTCAAGATAAGAAAAAAGGACACTCAGTTGTTATTTCTGGATTCAGTTATGGTACAGAAACAAAAACTCAACAAGATAAACAACTTACCCTAGAAGATACCATTACTCCTTTGGAAAGACAGCTTTACTTTACTACAGCACATGCACATTTCAAAGCTGGTTGTCCAGCGCTAGCTTTGGAAGTTTTATCAAAACTGCCAAGCAAAGTTATGGAAACAAATACTGACGATTCTCCAAGTAAGAATATTTTTAAAATGATATATTTTTAAAATACACTGGTATTTGTACCTTAATATATATAAAATATTGCAGGCCTTTTAAATAGTCCCAGTAAAAGTAGAGTACAGAACTTTGAAATAGATACTGGAATAATAAGTTGGGAAGACAGCACAAATAATTCTGCTCTAGGTATTTATTGGCAATATTTAACACTAAATTTAAAAATAACTTTCAATAACAATCTCTTTTTAATAAACAGAGACGGCCTCCGCGTTAGATTGGTCAGCACCTGTTACTAGACAAGAAGATGAACTAGTATTAAATTGGGATGACGATCCAGCAGATGCAGACAATGATAATGAAAGTCCTCCTATAAGTATGAAATTAGATAAGAAAGCAGAAAGTGAAGATGTAGATAAAGAAGGTAAAATTTAATTATTGTAATAATAATTATTTGATTGTTAAAATAAACTACTTAACAAATAATTTTATTAAAAACGACTAGATGATGCATCAAAGGGTGCAGGTCAATTAGACATTATGGCTCAACAACTGAAATTCGTAGCATGTTTGAAAATTTTGATGGAGGAATTATCTACCTTAGCAACCGGTTTTGAAGTCGACGGTGGACAGCTCCGATATCAATTATACGTTTGGCTAGAAAGAGAAGTTGACGCGCTTCGACAACTTTGTAGCTACAGTGTTAATACAGATGGAGATGTTATCAATGCATCTGAATGTAAATTAATATTAAATAAAAAGATTATTAAGCCTTTAAAACAGAAATTAATTATTAAATTTCTTTTAGATGAAGGCGGTATGGTTGATGAAGTACCTCCATCCTATAGACCAGGAGAACAACCAACGCTTCATGAAATCTTAGTAGCTGAAAAGTTAGATTTTGAAGCTAAAGTTCAAAGAGCAGCCAAACGGAAAAAGTGGTTAAAAGGTATATAATTTGCGGTACATGTGTTCAATTCTTTTACATAATAAATTAATAAGTTTTTTAATTAATATATTTTATTTTGATAGCAAATGAAACATTGTTGAGGACTTTATTGTCCTACTGCTCTCTTCACGGAGCTTCAGGAGGTGGCCTAGCATCTGTCCGGATGGAATTAGTATTACTTTTACAAGAATTACAGCAAGAGAAAACGCAGCAACAATTATTAAGTCCTCTTCCCTTCCCTACGACATTGCCTCTTCTAAGTGCGAGCGTTGCCTGCAATAAAACCGTCGTTGCTGATCCAGTTCGTCATTTGCAGTCACTTGAACATGATATGCTACAAACTATTGTTGAGTTACGAAATCCACCCATGCCTCACAAAAATACACATTATTGTGAAGTCTTCATTTTGCGCGACTTGGCCGTTGCTCTCAGTGCCTGCATCTATCAGTCGCTTTGTGATTCGGATACATTTGTTAATAAACATCAACAAATAGACAGGTATATATTTTTGAATAATAATACTATTTTTTGTAGAATAAAATTTGGTATTGAAAAAGTCACTGTTCATTAATTAAAAATATTCTTATTAGTTTTCCAGTTGCATCTGAAGTTGAAGCTTTCTCGGGTGGTCATTTAGTTGCCTCAAGTAGAGCTCACAGAAGATATTCCACTGATGATAGTGTTTGTATAACTACTTCACCTAGCAAATGGCCAGGTGTAACAAGTTTGCGAGCATTATTGGCTCGAGAAAAGGATGAAGATACACCAAAACTAAATATTCTCCTTTGTGAGGCTTTCGTGGCAACTTATATGAGCTTATTTGTATATGCTCTATCGAGTTGTGATAGTCATATATTGTATAGACTTGTAGGACATCATTTTGACAATAACACGTGGTCAACTCTTTTTGGAGGAGGTGTAAAGAAATTGTTAAGAGTCGCTAGTACTAGTGGTCAGGTATTTATTAAATTTTACTGTATTTATTTTTTGTTATTGATTGCAGAACCTAATTGTTAAAATTTGTTATTGACCAGCAGAGTGGATCTATGAGTATAGAAAGAGTTGATAGTCTAACAAGTGATGTTCAAACTAATACTAGTAGTGGAGTTTGGAGTACTATGACGTCGTTAACTAAACAGAGGGTTAAATTAAATATGAAACTATTGGGACAATTTACAGGGCAACAACCAAATATGAAAGAAGATAAGCCTACGTATAGGGAACAATTTGTTTCCCCACAAATGAGCATGATTTCTTATTTTCTTATGAAGGTAAGTAATATTAGATTAAAAGGCAGACAACGTACATTTTTTCAATAAAATTAAAACTAATATTCTTTTCTAGCCTCGTATTGAAGGTGAGTTGGCGGAAGAGATAGATTACGATTCTTCAGACTCTGCTGTGTCTGACCTTGATTCTTCAGAAGAGGAAGATGACGTGTTTGATACAAATACCAAACCAAAGATTAAACCAAAGGATAATACAGAACACACGAATCCAAATTCTCACAGCTGGTGCGTCATGAGATTGGCAATCGTCAAAATTTTGCAAAAACAATTGCAAGACTTCTTGAATGTAGCGGGTATAGAAATGCAAGGTACTGTATACATTTAAGTTATAACAAAATATCGTTTTTGCCGAATACTAATATTAAACAAAAATTTAGAATTGCCAGTTAGTAGTCCTCTTATACACGGTATTTTGGGAATCGTCTTACAATGGCAAGAATCTTTGCGCGAAGACTTAGAGGCCAAAGGCCCACCACCTGCTAATTATATACCTGGATGTGCTCCAGACCCTGTTCCAACTCCTGGAAAACCCGCAATTCACAAATATCGTTCATTGCTTGAAAAGGGAAATACCCCATTTAAGTAAGATTAAAATTTTATACGAATTTTTCTTAAGAAAAAAAGAAAAACTTAAATTATACTTTCAACATTCTTTAGCTCACGAATGGCCTCTGCAGCACCCGCAAATAGACTGTGGTGTTATTTAGTAAGGCAAGAGTCCGTACAAGACATTTTTATACGTGCAGTATTTGGAAAACGAAGGTCTCTTTCATCTATATTAGATACAAATCATAGCGGTAATGATAGCACTACTCGAGGTGCAACGTCTGGCGAAGATAAGGGAAGTGACAGTGGTACAACAAGCCTTCCTGAACCTGTCAGGATCATTCACAAGGAACAAGATAGTATTAGTGCCTTCTGCCTTAATCAGGTAAACTTTTTTATTATTTATTACTAAAGTTCAAAAGTCTATAATATTGCAATCACAATTCATTGTAATTGATATTTACAGGTAACTACTGGATTGATGGCTTTGGCAACACCCAGAGAAGTGCAGGAAATGGATATTTCATTACTTCTGGAATTGCCTTCGTGGCTAGAAGATGAATGTGAATTTGACATTATCAATCTGAACAAACAACCAGATCCTGAGCCTGTTCAACCTACCAGTTTTCTAGTCATTCAGGTAACTTTTAAAACTATTAATTTGAATAAAATTGATATATTTAGTGGTAACAAAAATTGTAATAAAAATTTTCGTAGACGGCAGCGGATAGACCACTATTAGCTCAAAGCCCTCAACAAAACAGTCCTCAACCACAATCGGGTATAGCCAGTCAAAGTGGACGAGGAGCCAGCGTGGTAAGATATTTTTATAATATATTAACCCATAAGAAAATCGTAAGATTACTTGATAGTATTAATTAATGTGTAAAGCCATTCGATTTCTCACCTAGAAAAATGTCCAGTGTACAATTAATCCTTTCTTCAATACACACTTATTCTTCATCTTTGTAAAACTTATTTTACAACTCGTCCAACTCATTTTCTGTCTAGTTAAATAACTAAACTTACTGTCTTATTAATTTCTGTAAATATAGCTATATAACATTACATTTAATTAAATAAGTCATTTCATTTCATTAATTTCTTTATAATTTTTCTTTAAAATTACAGATATTTCTAAAACTTATAAAAGTCCATTTTTTACAGAATATTCAATATTTATCGGAAAATTATATTTATTTAAAAAATACCAATATATATGAAAAAACGTTTATTTTTTTACTGTTTCACACCTGGTATAAGTACAATGTGCACCTGAGAGTGAAATTATTTGTTAATATATCATTATTTCAGCACTTAACACAAATAGGGAATTTGCATAAAAATTTTTTCTTAATAGTTTAGAAAATAAATAAAAATTCAGCACCTATTGAATCTGTTTGAGTATTTTAAAAATGGTTGGTTATGTTAAAGACATGGTTGTTTAAAATTTCTTTGTAAGGTTATAGCTTTGTTGTTGGCTATAATGATGCCGCTACAGGATTTAAAGTCCCGGGATTTTTGCAGGGTTCTATTATTTTTTAATAATTTATGCACCATAAAAATTGAAAAAGTTCACAATAAATTGTAATGCAAATTCCCATTAAATTCCATGCAAACACTTACATTAACAATCTTCTTAACTTACTCTATCCTTTTTTCGACAAAAAGTATAACAAAAGCACCGTGAAAGTGATCCCGCTTTCTCGAGACATCGGTAAAAGAGCAAAATGCCAAAAAGACCCTTTGGGTGTTGCATGATGAACGAGTGCCGAGACGTGTGCATTTGTGCCTCGTAAGTCGAGGCATGGCTAAATCGAAATTACTTGTCTTACATTTTACAAAGAAAAATTTAGATAATGTTTTCGCGCGATAAAACATTAAATTCTAGAAACAATAAAAACGATTGCATGTGAGGCAAGTAATAGATTCGATATGGCCATGAGTGTGGCGCATTGGGTTAGGGTAGCACAAGTGGTGACGGAGACAATGTTGCTTGTTTAATGCTTGCCAAACGAAACATCTAACTCGGTCTGCGTCACTGACCTGGCGGCTCACTTGCTCGATCTCAGATGAAGGGGATGCCCGCTTTTCCTGGCTCCCACGACCTGCGCTTCTGTCAGTTTGTCGCTGATAGGAGTAAACACTTGTTGAAGCCGGTGAGACTAACATCTAACATGAAAAAAAAAAAACAAACCCTAGCTCTTCCTAGTGCCAATATGCCATGTTCATCTTGTTGTTGACTGTCGTCTGACTTTTTAACCATTTACCAGTGTACTCGTACTTTTTCTATGTCTGTCTTATCCTTGTTACCAGACTCAGAATATCCTCTTCTCTGCTATTATTTATTTACTTTATACTTTATCTTGCTTACTTCGCTCTGTAACCTCTTATATATTATAATGTATAATCTTATCATTCAAATTTATCTTAATTTAGTTTGTTGAATAAATTATTACATTGTTATTAGAATAAGTATATTGATAGTTAATAATTATTAGTTATTTAAAGACTTCTTTTAATTAAACTCTTTTACAATGTTCAATTAAAATTTAAATATTCTTGTATACACTGCCTGCCATAAATTTATTGTCTCGCCAATCCGTGCTTTAAGTAATCCATATTGAACGTCTCAGTAGTGCTAGTCAATGGATTTACGTCAGGCGTACTGGTTTCATACGTCCTTGCTATGATCGGGCGCTACCTAATACGTCGCGCCGTAAAGGACTACTTACGTCATTTGTACCATAATCTACTATTAGATTTGACTAATTTATTGATTTAATACGAAATTTTTAAAAGTTAAAGAATGTTAGAAAAAGTAAATTCTTTAAAACATATTTTTATTTAAGGATATTCTAAGTCAACAGTTTTTGCAAATAAACGTTAAAATTTTTCGGCATGATGCGCAATTAGATGAATTAGACATTATATTTTTATGTTCCTCATATAAGTATTCATAAATAAAAATAGTACTTCCTTCATTTTTGCTTATGTTCTTGCTACTTGTTCTATCGTCAAAAATGCAGCAAAGGCTAATTTTAGATCACCGATTTTATGCTCCTTGAGTTAATATATAAGTTTTAGAGTATTATTTACTAGTATAGATGCATTGGTTTGTGTTCTTAAATTCGATATTTTAAAAAATATTTGACTCAAGGCATAAGTTTATGCACAAAATATGATTGTTCTTTTGCATTATCAACAAGAAAACTTATTTTATTATTCATTTTGCAAGTGAATAAACATTGAATGCTTTTAATCATACACCTACGTTGAGTTTGTATTACTTTTTTTATTGAAATTAGAAAATTAGAAAATGCAGTATGCATTTTGAAAAAAGAAAAGAAATAAAAGAAGCATAACTTAAAGCGAGCAGCGAACTAGTTTACTATTTTGCTATAGCTCAGCTTGCAAATTCAATCATGCTGCCTTTTGACGCATGCTGATCCTAATTGTAGCATTTTTTCAAACGTTACTGTATGTCAAAAAAATCAAATGTTCAAATGAGTTAGAGGTCGTGAAAGTCAGTCTCCGTTTTTTTCCTTTTAAACAGAGTTTAAATAAATAGATGTTAGCAAGTTTTACTGCAATTGCACGTCACACTTATATCACCTTTTTGTTACGACAGATTCTCAAGCATAAAATCGACGGTATTAGAAGAATCTCTTCGCATCCTTTGTTACCACTGTGTAAGTCCAATTATTATTATTTTTTGCAATAGGATAAGTATCTACTTTACTTTAGAGTGATTCGGAGTAATAGTATTGATGCATACTACAACGGCTTTTATCGTATTTCAGTATCTATAAAAATATATCCTAAAGCCCAATATTCCGGACTTTCCTTGTAAAATAAAATAAAAAATAAAAACCAATTTTTACGAACTTCAAAGGGTAAATTAATAATTGAACGTGTAACTTATTGTAAATTCAAAAAAATGACAATTAATAAGTCATGGTTATTATTATAATACTGGGAATAGTGATCCATTTAACTCTTATTTTGTATTTGATAAAAATGATGTCCTTAAGAATTATTGATATCATATTTTTTAGTTTACATTTAAATCTTGCATAAATTATTAATAAAAGTAATAATTGTATAAAGTTCTTCTATCTCTTAAAAATTCTAAACATTTGTTTACGCCAGACTTAACTGGATCGCAAGACGGATCGGTGTCGCTATGGGAATGGGGCCATCAAACCGCAGTTGCGACGCCGAGGCCCGCAGGAACATTCGCTAAAGTAACTCGCGTCCGGTTCTCCCAGCACGGAAACAAATTTGGTGTGGCTGATTCCGACGGTCATCTCAGCCTGTTTCAAGTTGCCTGTAGAGAAGGAACGGCTCGGCCCTTCTTCGTAAGTGCTTGATTATTTATTCATTTTTATAAGGATTCGATGGATATACTTTACTTTAATGAAATTATATTTTTGCAGAATTATCAGTGTCACAGTAAGGTCACATCGGATTTCGTCTTCTTGGGAGCTTGCAGTTTGGTTGCCACTGCTGGTCACGGCTCCGAGGGCCGTAATGTCGCGCTTTGGGATACTCTGCTGCCTCAGAATAAATCTTTAGTACAAGGTAAGAAGTTTTATTATTTTTTAATCATTTTTAATGATTGCATCAATTTATTGATCGTTTAATTATGCCAATCTACAGGTTTCACTTGTCACGACCAAGGAGCGAGCGCGCTGATTTTAGCTCCTCAACATCAGTTGTTAATTAGTGGTGGAAAGAAGGGACACATAAATATATTCGACGTGCGGCAACGACAGCAGCGTCATCGCTTCCAAGCACACGAATCTGCAATAAAATGTTTAGCTCTAGATCCGCATGAGGAATTTTTCGTGAGCGGAGCTGGAGATGGAGACATTAAAGTAAACATTTTTATTAATCGCATTTAATTTTCCAGTTGCACTTAAGCTTAAGTTCTGAAATTAAATATTAATATTTACAGGTATGGGGTTTAACCGTCCATTCCCTTCTCTACTCTTTTCCCGGAGAGCATCCTAGATCAAGTTTCTTTAAAAATATTGGACAGGTAATGATTTGCAACGCGAATTAAGGTAATTTAATTGAAAATAAGTTTTTTTACAATAATAACTCTTACAGGGTGTCACACAAGTGCACGTGGATTCAGCTGGTCGACTATTTTCATGTGGTGCTGATGGCTCTATGAAAGTTCGTCAACTGCCAGAACGGGACTGCGTTGTACACACGTATTATTGAGGTAATATACAACTTTTACCGAAATATTTAAATGTTTAGTTTAATATTATGCTTATATTATGCTTTTCAAGCATTTTAATTAATAAATTCAGAATATATATTTTACTCTTTCGAACGTCAAATCAGTTACTATTTTAAACTTGTTTCAGATAATCAATTCAACTACGTTACGACATGTACTAAGTAGTACAGACTGCCTTCAACCTGGGGCAATTAATGGCTAACTGTAAAGTCCCATGTAAGATAAATTGAGAAAAGAAAGACAAAGAGTTTTTCAATTGACATTCGTTATCGTGAAATTGTTGTCAACTATAAATGCGTATTTTCTTTAAAATCTATTTCGATAATGATCACTTTTCTCCTAAATCTTAATGTCCTTTCAAACTCAATGAATTCTACAATTTCAATTTAATTGATTCACTAAGTCGTTCGATGTTTAATCTCGATCGATTTCGTTCATCTCTACGAGTACTGAAAAAGGCATTATGTATACGATCCAGCGTAATAGTTATAAATTCATTTGGCAAGTGTACTTGACAAACTTCAATGGCTAGAACAGTAATACTTCGTCAATAATATTGACTTGGCACGAATTTTCCGATTAATTTAAATGTTGGTCAACTATTAACTATTTTCTTCGTATCTATTTTTTTTCTAAATTCATAAAAATGTAAAACGAAATTTATAATGATATGATAAATAGTGCCATAGACAAAGTAAGGAGAAAGAAGTATCTGCAAAGAAAGTACATAGAAGGCAGGTGGCCGAGAAAACAATATAAAGCCCGTTTGAATTGAGTATTCCATTAATGAATACGCACTCAGTATAATATACATCAGTTATCGGTAAATAACTAAAGTCAGACAATGTTTTCTATATTATAAAATAAATTGATATGTTGTTCCAGTTCAAGTGGAATCTGTTGCTATATAAAGTAATTTTTAACAGCTTTACAGTATAATTTATTTATTTAGAGCTAATTGATGCTCAGATTGAATTTTTAAGTAATTAATATTGTTTTGGCTGTTGATAGAAAAGGAAGTAAAAGTATTTATTTGCGCGCGACATATCTAACACAATTGTTACTTGTGGCAATGTATTTATAAAGCTCATGTACAAAGCAGAAAATTATGTTAATTTGATTTTTAGCAATGAAAGTGTTTAAGAAAAGCAACAAATTTATTTGTTTATTACATATGCATACACATGAATTTGCATGTGTGTACATATATACTATATATAAATGTGTGTATGCTGAGATTTGAGTAAAAAGTGCTCTGTTGCCTTAATTATGACAAATCGCTTGTTGTTACAATTTAGCATAGAAATCGACTCTCAACTGGACACACATAAAATGTATAACTTGTAATATATGTAGTTACAAATGCCTTGTTTCGTATATCACGTGTGAGTTAATACAAGAAAACTGTTACTATACAATATTGTTGAAAATATATATAAAAAAAAAATATATATATATATAATATGTGTGCTGCCTAGTTTTGAGATTTGACAGCGATATTCGTCTACAGCCAACTCTTTTAAGTAACTTGTTGATGAATTGAATCATGTAGAGCTACATCTATTCCAAAAGAAATAATTACTCAAACAAGTTACGTAAAAGAGGGATGAATAAAGCAGAAAAATGTCTTACATTTTTTTGATTAATAAATCCAAAATGTATACCACTGGAATTAAAAATGATCTGGATTTAAAATATTGTTTTATCGTAATTACCGCAAATATTCAAGTTTTATGCTTGCAGACAAAGTCAATAACGTTGACAAAAATTTATTTGAAAGAAATATAAAACAAATACTAAGTAATGTACACTGACATGTATATATTATATGCAGTTTCAAACAGGCAAATACATACAAAATAAATTGGTAATAACCATCTAATTTCAGAGTATTATTAACTACTCCAAAATAATTTTTTAGTTTATTAACGAATGAGTGTAATGAATGAATAAAATGTTGATTTTTGAAAAATTATGTAAACGGACGATTTTTATGTTATTGTCTTGGAAGTAGAATCATGTATTGAAAGTTTTAAAGTAAAAAAATCAATTTTTGTTGACGAAGATTTCTATACAGAAGATTTACATTATGTTTTAAATAAGTATTATGAGAAAGTATCGTAAAAAGTATACACGTCCATAAAATTAGTAAATTCTATTTGTATAAATATAAAATGTATATATTAATATACTACAGAAAAAACAATGTTTAACGAAAAGTAAAAGCAATCTAAATTAAGATATTAAATATTACCTATTGAAAGGATAAATATTGTCTATTTATATAAAAACTTAAATAGCAAGCTAGACTTGCTCTTTTCGTGTACTCTACGTTACTATACTCAATACTACCTAAAAATTCAATTTAAACATTAAATACAAACTTCAAATGTTGTAGAATGCAATATTTTATTAAATATCAAAGAGAATTATTTATTTGTGATATTACGTGATGTATTCATGCAGCATGAATACAATTTGTATTTATAATACATTACAAATATTAGAATGTTGTAATAAGAAGCACGTTAAAACTATTATCAGTACTTTTAATTATTTCAAAATTAAGGACGACAACGTTCCAAAAAGCGAGGGTACAGACAAACTTCTCTGATGTGATATCTGTTCAAGAGCCAACAAATAAACCTTTCTAAACCAAGACCATAACCACCATGAGGACATGTTCCATACTTTCTCTAAAAAATATAAAAAATAGGTTTTATTTATTTTCTAACTATTTTAAATAATCCGTATAAAAAATTTAAATAACTATTACCTGATCAGTGTACCAGTAATATGGAGCTGGATCTATGTTGGCACCTTTATATCCTTCAAGTAAAGCTTCATACTCCCAAATACGCATTGATCCTCCTACAATTTCTCCTACGTTTGGCAATAAAACATCAACAGATTCTGTTAAGCGGTTATCCTCCGGACACCGTTGCATGTAGAATGATTTGATTTCTGCTGGAAACCGACATAGCATAATAGGTTCATTAATTTTATCAGTCATTTTTCTTTCTGGCATTTCGGGAATATCCTAAAAAATAAATTTTTATGTGTTATTTAAAGTTTAAATTTAATTTATAATTTAGTCAAAAATTTTAATATTTACCTCTCCGAATTCATAAAAACTTCCATCATCTTTAGTAATGTTGTTTTCTTTTAAATATTCAATGGCTTCAGAGTAGTTCATTCTTCTGAAAGGCCTCTTTGGAACTTGAAAAGTTGGGTTTAGTTCTTTAACCAGAGGTCCCAATGGTGATTTCAAAACTCTATCAACTACATCGCAAATTAAATCTTCAAGCCTATCCAGAAGATCATCAAAAGTAATAAAAGGACACTCTGCTTCTATGTGCGTATATCTAAAAAATTAAAATTTATCAAATTTGATTATTACTTTATTAATTAATAAATTTATTATTTTTTACTCTTATTACTAAATTACTTACTCTGCAAGATGTCTTCTAGTTCTTGATTGTTCTGCTCTGTAAGATTGAGCAATGCAATACACATCACCCATTGCAGGTATGCATGTTTCAAGGTACAGTTGAGAACTTTGTGTTAAGAATGCTTCCTCACTATTAAATCAAAATTTATTAATTAAAATAAGTAAAAAAATTTTTCAAATAGTCTTTAATTGTTATCATACCCAAAGTAATCAAGTTTAAATAATGTGGAGCCTCCTTCAACTTGAGTTTGTACAAGAGTTGGAGGAGTAACTTCACAGTACCCTCTATCTTTGTAATGGTCTCTAAAAGCTTGAGTTAATACCGACCTCATGATCAAAATACGAGAAGTCTAAAATTTAATAATTAATTATGATAAACAGTGTTCAAATATTAATATAATATTAAATACATACGTTTTCACCACGAATCATAATATGTCTGTTATCAAGTTGTACATCTGGATGAGCTTCTTCATTTAAAATTCCATCTGCACCACCAGGAGGTGAATTTCCAATAAGTTTCCAATAATCAACAATTAATTCAACTCCACCAGGAGCCTAAAATTGAATTATTATAAAGCTTGTTTCGCATTATAAAAGATTAATAATTTAAAATACCGTTTTTCCTTCTGGAACAGCTTTTAATGTACCAAACAACTGAACAGTAGCTTCTGTATTAAGCGTAAGAGCCTCGTATGTTTGGCATAATTTATCATTTAATATAGATTGAAGGAATCCTGTTCCATCTCTCAGTGTTATAAATATTAATGATTTTCCTTAAAAATAAAAAAAAACTTTATTATATAAATACTACTATATAATATTATTCTTGACAATATTTTATCAATTACCTTGCCGCCGTAACCTGTGAACCCAACCAAATATTTGAATCCTCTGATCTTTATGGTTTTGCACTTGTCTAATTTTAACAAGATCAGCTGGTGGTAAACTTTTATCCTCTTCAATAGTAATAGACTTAGCTTCTTCTAAATTTTTTGCTCTTTTTTCTTCATCCTCTTGTAATTTTTTTTGTTTATCCTCACTTTTATATTGTTCCCTCATCCAGATTTTTTGAACTTTTTTAAGCTGTGATTTGGCAGCAAGTTCATACTTCTTTCCTTCTTCTTTAGAGTCTTGATAAATCGCAGGGAATGGTTCTTTGCCTGCATGTCTCATTGCTTGTAGTATCGTTTTAAAAGGTTTAGTTTCTGTTCCATCTCCATTTTCATCGCTACCCGTTTTTTCTGATGTATAAATAGCATCTAATAAAAGAAAAAAATATATATATGAAAACTAAATTTATTAAAACTTTGATTCTTTTGTAAGTTTTAAACATTTCAACCTTTTTTAGGAAAGTCATTAAAAAATAAAAAATTCTTAATTTTATAGAATTAATACAGAAACTATATAAAATTATTAAGATATATAATTTACCAAGTACTGGTTTAGAATCATCCTCTGGCATTTTGTAGATATTTTCGATATATCTGTAAATGAAGAAAAAAAAAAATTTAATCTGCAACTTATAAAAAATTGCTATTTGTCTAAGTGCAAAGCCGCACCACTGACGGCTACAACTTCAATAGTGAACCAGTACTGTTTTTATTAGGATAAATAGATAAATCGAATTTTTTTAAAGCAATTTTTCAACTTTGGTTTAGAGCCGGCTTTGTACAGACTATATTGCGAGGTTATACACATCAATAACTAAATACTGCGGCTTGGCAATCAAATTTTCAACGGGCAACAAAAAAGAATGCAAACGCGTGAAAAAAATTTATAATTATTTAGGTAAGTATAGCAAAATAATAAAATGTAAAGAGTCTCAACTATTTCGTCAAATAGAAGCCTGCTTACGTGTGCACAGCTGTGCTGCAGTGCATTAAAAGACACGCACTCTAAGGTTATATTCTAATTTATAGCACAATGCGCAAAGTAAAAATATTTCAATCGATATGTTTGAAACAAGATTTTTTATATTTTATTTTAGTTTAATTTTACGAAATACAATTTTTTTTTTATAAAATTCAATACAATTTTGATAAATAATAAATATGTAAATTATCATTTTTATTTTTATTTCTTTATAAATAGAAAAATAAATAAAATAAATTGGGACAAACCTGTGCAATTAATAGATTATAAAAAAGAGAGTTTCTTATCGTGCCGACTGATGCAATTTGTAAACTGTTAAAACTTTGCACTCCCTGGTTTGCTGGTCGCGTTGCACGCGGATATGACGACCAGAAGATGATATCTTGTAGTGTAGGCTGTGTAGGTGTATATATATATTATCAATCTTCTTGCCGAGCGGTATATTTATAAGCTCGGTCGGTAAGCACAAATGAAATCGTCCATGTACGATGTATCTACCTAAACTCGCATGGCTTCTAACTGTGCACTTGACTCGCACGTTTAAAAAATATAGTTAGACCTAGTGCATAGTGTATTTTGTGTCATCTGAATTAGACGCAAAATCTCGACAAGTATATTCACGAGAATAACGTAAAATGAATCTAGCTGTGACCTTGAAAGTCAGGCGTGTATGTTAAATGGTGCCTATTAGGACGTGATGGTAGCGTGTTGTACCTCCTAGTAACAATAACTACTCATCTCTCTAAATAAATCTCAGCCAAGGAGAGGTGATTAAATCCATATTCTAATCACTGGGCTTTTGAAAAAAGCGGATATGTTCAGGCGAACGTGTCTGGTTTCGGTTGTTGAAAAACAGGTGGATTTCTGAGAAATCAATTTTACTTAAGTTGAGCATCAAGTTCAGTTGATCAGCTTTGCATGAATATGGGTGATTTAAATTATCCGGACTTGACACGCCGGGTTCACCCGAGCTCATCCTGGGAGGGTGCTGCTGGTTATCCAAGTGTGTACAGAGGTCGTGAGGTTATAAGGCCCCTTGATATTCCCAATATTCATCCACTTGTCGAAGACAGTCCACCTCATGATAATGGTAAGTAGTCATATTCATTATGCTTATGTAGACTGTGTATGTATACAAGTTTTCATTGCCAAGTTTGATTGACAATAACATTTCTTTTTATAGATCAGGTGGTCAAACAATATATAGGTCGCGGATGCGGTCTAGCCAGTTTAATAACAGAAAACTTGCTTATACATCCGTTTATTGTACTGAGAAGACAATGTCAGGTCAATCCCATTTCCACAAAGTACCATGTGATGCCGATAACTCTGATACCAGTGATGATAAGACTACATCAGACACAAGGTCTGAATACACTGTGGAAAGGGATAGGTTCTGTACTACTGGTTAGAGGATTGACTCTAGCTGTTGAGGATCTAGTTTCAAAAGTTACGCCATGGCCAAAGTAAGGACAAATCTGAATATTTATACTTGAAAATATTTTTCTTGATTCACATAGAATCATTTTATTTTACTGACTAATCATTATTATTTCAGAGAAATTACACACTTATCATTTAAATCTATTGGACAACATATTATTTTAAAATGTGTCTCTATTGGAATAGTGACACCTTTTTATTCTGCTTCTTTAGTTGAAACAGTTCAGTCAGAAGTTGCATCCGAAAGACCAGGTGTCTTGGATGTATTTCGTGACGGAGCGTTAAGATTACTTGAAGTAAGAAATAAAGGTAGGCTCATTCCAATTTATGCATTGTTGCCACCAACAATTGCATGTGGAGTTCTAAAGTATTTATTTGCCATATCTGTTAAAACAATTGCAAGTCATATAATGAGAACAAGGCATAAATATGCTCAAGAATCACGAGTAAGTTTTTATCTCAACATATATATACTATTTTAAAACTTCTCAAAAAATGAAAAATTATTTTGTTCTTTCGTTTTAGGGAGCATACAGTCGCGATTTTATGTCAGAATCAGCAGCACAAGATATAGAAATACAATCTATATTAATTTCTATGTGCACAGCTGATATAATTTTTTATCCTTTTGAAACTGTTATTCAAAGGTTACATTTGCAAGGCACACGTACTATAATAGATAATTTGGATACAGGACGAAGTGTTATAGCTTTATTAACTGATTATAGTGGAGCTGTAGATTGTTATCGCACCATCATTTCTACAGAAGGTCCTCTGGGACTGTACAAAGGTTTCGGTGCTCTAATGATGCAATTTGCAGTTCACGTCTTAGTTTTAAAAACAACAAAATGGATCTTAACTGAAGTAGGCACTATGTTAAGACCAAAACCTAAATTGACAAAACCACCACAGACACCTTATTATAATGAAATTTAAAATTAATTGTTTTAAATACTCAAATCAAATTTTGTTAATGATTTATACAAAAAAAAAAAATTGTTAAAAGCTTTCTCATTTTCGATCATGTATTAAAATCTTTTCAAAAATTAATTACTAATATAGGTGATGCTGTGCTAGAAATTTTTTGATTTTTTTTTTAAATATTGTAAATATTGTCTAACATTTATAAACTTTGACTAAAAATAATTTAAAAATTTACAAATCCAATTAAATCGAATCTACGTTGCTAGTCATAGATTGTATAAATAACATTTATAATGTATAAAAAATGTTGAAACTGTGCATAGTATAATTGCGATTAATGGATGAGTTATTAAAAACTTAGTCAAAGTATCAGTTGTTTTTGATTTTTTTAATAGATTTATTATAAATATAAGTATTCATACAATGTAAATTAGCTATTTTAGAAGATATTTAAATCTTCAAAACAACAGTACTTTAAAAACGAAAGTACTTTTTTCCTTTTACGCTTAATCATACAAAAAATTATTTTTAAATCCTTAACTTGCGCCATGGAATTAAAGTTGATTCATAGTTATAAATAAGATATTTTATTTAACTTTTTTTATTTTTCCATAAAATTGTATTCTGTTAAAAGATAAACTTGTTAAATTTTCTAGAATTTTTCAAGACTGGATGTAATTTTTTTGAATGCTTTTCATTACATACCTAATGCTATGTACAATATATTACAAATAATGTTCATCTATCTACTTGGGGTCGCATAAAAATAATTTATTCTCTTAATTACAATGCCAATTAGGTGCATTAAACCTCGATATTCCACTTGGAAAAAAGATGGAATTTCCAATATACGTTTTTAATTTTTCAGACCTTATGTTGCAAAAACTTGCAATAGTAGAATAAATAAACGAATCCTACAACTGATTTAAATAAACAGTTAAATAGAATCGTTTTCTAATTCTTTTTGAAATTGATTACGACACCCTCAATAAATTTAAAACATCGAAAAATCAAATTTGTAATTTTTATGCTTGGAAAGTCGAAACTCAAGTACCTACACACACAACATACATGCATACTTGTTGAAACTCCAAATACACTATAACATTGCCAATTTATGATTTTTTGAATTGATTATTCATGTCAAAGTTAATAAAAAACTTATTATTTTTCATAAAGGAATAGTCGAACAGTTTTTAAAATTTTTTTTTCTATTGAAAGTTTTATAGAACTTGTTAGTTGCACTGAAAAAATTCGCACAGAGAATAATCAGCATCGATCCACGGAACCTTCTCGCATTTTAATTTTGTGTTAGTTATTTACGTGCTGCGCTTGTTGAAGCTCATCTTCGACCGAAGTCTCACCTCCTCTTCGTACATACTGAGGTTTTTCTAAACCTCGTACACAGCCTTCGGTTATATGTACAGTCATCACATCGCTTCCTGGAACATCAAACATTGGCTCTAACAGGAGTGATTCCATTATAGCTCTCAGACCTCTTGCTCCAGTTTTTCTGTCCATTGCCACAATTGCTATAGCATCTAAAGCTTCTGGGGTAAAAGTTAATTCCACCTGAAAACAGTTTATATTTAACAAAAAAATTTCATGTTTTTTTCAAGGAACTATATTAATAAATAACAAAATAAAAAGTAAAAATTACTCATTTTTGAAAGAAGTATTAAAGTTATTATTAAAGTCACATTAATATTTAAATCTAGTAAAAATCAAAATCCAATATTAAGTGATCTAATAGATAATTATGTAACAATACTTACTTTATCCATAGAAAACAACATCTGATACTGAGGGACCATGGCATTTTTCGTTTCTGTCAGAATGCTTACAAGCATTTCTCTGTTGAGAGTATGGAAGGGTACAAGTACTGGAAACCTACCAACAAATTCGGGAATCATACCAAAATTAATCAAATCTCTTGCCTCTACTTGGCGAAGTAGAATATCTTTTTCTTTGTTATCATCTTCTGTAGAAGGAGACATATTAGCTACATCAGCAAGACTTGCAGCTCTTCTTCCTGGGCTTTCTGAAGCTGGAGTAGCCCCAAAGCCGAGATATTTTTCATTGTTTCTTCGCGAAACTAATCTGTCCAATCCATTATAAGCACCAGATGCTACAAACAAGATATTTGAAGTATCTACCTGTACGGTATCGCCGCCTCTAAGCTTTCTGGAACCATTTCTTTCTGGTACATTGACTATCGTTCCCTCCAACAACTTTAACATTCCTTGCTGTACACCTTCTCCACCAACATCTCTCAGCTGATGTATTCCTGGAACTGCTCCTATTTTATCTACTTCATCCAAGAAAACGATTCCCATTTGTGCTCTATCAACAGAATAATTGGCATCTTGAAGTAATTTTCCTATTACACTTTCAATGTCTTCCCCAACATATCCTGCTTGCGTTAATGAAGTACAATCACAAATGGCAAATGGAACATCAAGACATTGAGCTATTGTTTGGGCTAATAATGTTTTTCCAGATCCAGTAGGTCCCAGTAAGAGTATATTACTTTTCTCTAATTTCAACTGGTGATGTTTACTATCTAGTATATCTGAGCCAGGAACTGACCGAGAAACAGTGGGAGGCTTCTCTGGTGGATCTATTTGTCCAGGCGGAACATAACCTATCGGATTTCCAAAACGTGGAACATGAAGGAGATCTGTAAAAAGAATGATTATAAATACTTTGTTTAAAGAAATATAAAAAGCACATGTTTGCTTAAAAATACGAAAATAAAAATTTTGAAAAATAAAGACAATTGTTAATGACTAAATTCTTATTTACGTGGTTTGAGACCTCTATGAGTAAAAGGATGATTAAGATCCTGATTTTCAGTTGGAGCTAGATTACTCTGCACTGGATTCTGGAGTGGTAAATTGTTGTGAATTCTTTTATAGTGATTGTATACAGCAACACTCAATACTTTCTTTGCAAGTTCCTGGCCAACAACATGTTTGTTCAAATACTCAAAGATCTGAAGAATACAAAAAAGAATTAATGAGTATAATAATAATCGTCTATCAAATTAAATGAATTGTATATTTACTTTTTTTGGAGGAGGAGGTGGTTTTCGATAATGAAATCCTTGTTTAGAATCTTCAGGAGCTTCTTTAAGACTTCTCTTAGATTCAATTTCAGATAGGACAACAAAGAAGTGATGACACTTTTCACATTTTACAAACCTAGTTGAAGCTAATAATAACAAAAATATTTTTAATCATTTTTATAATTATAAAACTAAAATTTTTTATCAAATAAATTTGAGTAAACTTACAGACAAATGTTTCAACATGCGTACAAGGATCACCACATTTTGGACAGATAAGATTTTTCTTATCCCCACCACCTCCTGTCATCCCACCTGCAGCAGCACTGCTTCCTGCAGTTCCTTCGTTGCTTGGCGGTGTAGGTTCTGTTGGAGCTTTGGTTAAGACTCCAGTAGTTGTCAAAGTTCGAGTCGCTACGACTCTTACTATTTTGTGTACTGTATATAACAATAGTAATTAATGAACGTCCAGCAGATTAATACAATTAACTTTGAATATTATATTTAAATATTTCATTCCCAGCAAATTAATTGACAAATAATTAAGTAAATTTCAATAAGAAAAATTTGAATTAAAAGTCTAGTAAAACAGCTTTTAATCAATTTAAACGAGCTCAAAGTGTTTTAGTTAACAAACATGGAAGAAGAATAAAATAAAGTAGGACTCACCATGGTTAGAAACATGATTAGAAGATGCTAACCGACTAGCCCCAATCAGGCAGTAGCGTACTGAGCTCATTTTGATAAACTCCAAATGACTATTTACAAAGAGCCAAAAGTGCCAAATAAAAATGATAATTTCCAGCCGGAGCTCAAGTCAAGGTCTGCAACACAAAGACACACACACACACAATTGAAAATACATAACAAGGTCAAGTGACAACTTGCAATATTGAGACTGCACGTCGCGTCATTGGGCGCAATTTCGCAATTCTGCGCGCGGCCACTGCCACAAGCGCGCCGTCTTATCGAAAAACGAAACATTTTCCCTCTGCCTTATGCTTGACAAGGGAAAACGTCTCGACTACGTGCAAGCCCCGTGGGCGGCAAAAGTCGAAAGGTTAAGCGCATCGAGTCATCAGTCAGAAAAAAAAAAAAAAACTAAAGTCGAATCCTATACTAAGGCTTTTTCAACGCTCCGCGCAGCGAGATTATTTTTAAACGGCATATGAACGTCGCGACGCAGAAGCCAGCTGCAGGCTGCGTATCAGGTATATCAGGAAGGATGTTTACAAAAAGTGCGCCACAATGGCGATTTGCGGATGCACTAACCTGAGAGGAGCTGCGCGATTCCTCAATACAAAAATACTCGGCCCCCGCGCGCTCTGGCTCTGGGCCCCTGAACCGTTCTGCAATTTGGCGAGGAGGAGCGCATTCGAGGCCGAATTAATGAGCGATCGATGTGCACATAAGAGTCTTGCGCCCGCGCGGCTGTCAATTTCTCCGCGGATATCTCGCGCCCTCAAATCTATACACGTAGACGGGAAAATTTGTCAAAAAAAAAAGTTGGTCCAAAAGCGCGCGGTGACATATCAAAAAGGAACACACATAGCCTCCGCGCTCGCCCCGTGATAAATAACAATCAACAAGAGCGAGAGAGAGAGAGAGAGACGGAGAGCTGCAGGTGCTCTCTGCGCGCACGTCAATCGTTCGATAGCGCGATAATGGAGCTAGATAAGAGAGCTAATTCGAGCGAGCTTATTTTTACAACATAATTCGCGACATTTTTTTCTCTCTCTCTCTCGCTGCAGGGACACTGCGGACGCGCGCACGTAGGCATGTTCCGAACGTTCCCATCCCTCACCTTTTTCCAGACTGACGTGCTCATGCAGACGAAAAGTTGGATCTGTGCATCCAAATAAGAAGCGGGGTGCGCGAGAAAAGGGAGGGATGAGGCGCGGGGCTCGAAACGGGGCCGAGTCCTGCTGTGCTAGTGGCGCGATGTGTGATTGTCAAGATTGAATAAAAAGAACCTTGCTGTGCCGTCGCGGAGCTCCGCGGTTCAGCTGATCGGCTCCCTGCACTGGGCTGCACTACTGCGCTCTTGCTCCACTTCAGCAGAAAGAAGCGTCCGACATGCTGGTGTAAACATACGCGCGACGAAAAAAAAACTGGCCGACTTGCATATAAAAATATCTCTACAAATAATAATAGTTTACGTATACGTATAGCTAGGGTATTTTGGAGCGTATCGCCCGAGCTTCTTTACTGATCAGCGGATCGGACCACCACTGCGCCACCTACATCGCGTCATTAGCAGCAGAACTACCAAACTCGCTGCATTTTTTATCCATTTTTTCCTCTCCTGCCTGGATTAATCAATCGCTTTTTTCGACTTTACTGATTCGAGCGCAAATTTGCATGACGGTATACGTAATCGAGCTACACCTGTTGAGATAAAAGCGTTAGCTTATCGCGAGAAGTTTGGACAATTTTGGATTTTGCTTTCTGCTCGTTTTGGCCATTCTGCTTCCTCCACTACGCACGAGCAAAGACACGTGGCTGGCTCGCTGCCCGCTGACTGCAGTGTGATGTGCTATACAGTTTCGCCTCATTATATTTTTGACAGATAACTCTGCTTTATTGCAAAATGAGTAAAATACAAATAAACAACGAGGTAAGTTGGATCTGAGAGATTTTTATTTTTAGTGCCGTTCATACATGCTTGACTTTTTACTTTTTTCTTCCGTCTTGCGTATATTTAAGGTTATGTTTGGCTTTGAAGCATGTTTACTATTCAGTTTGTTTATATATGGAATGCAGTTAATGCCTTTGCATTGAAATAATAGTATAGAACAAAGGTGTTGCAATTATTTTCACTTTGTTTTATTTTTTACTTTAGTCGTAGTTGAAAAAATTATCTAAAAATAAAAGATAAAGCCATTAGAATTATTAAAAATTACAGTAATAACATGACATGAAATTTAAAATTGTCTTATTACAATTTAAGTTAATAAATAATAATAAATTTTTAACAATATTATTTTTTACATTTTTATATATTTTCTTTATATATTATTAACAAATTTTTTTTTTCAGATAATTCTCATGCGAAAGAATGTGGAGCAAGCTAGAGTACAAACAATTAAAAAACTTACAAGGAGTGCATTAAAGTTGCGACAGAAAAACGGTACAGAGGCACAAAAAACTAAGAACGTTAGAAAAGCAGAAAGAATAGCTGCTGAAATTCTTGCAATAAAAAAGACAAAAAAAGATGAAATCACTAAATATATTTTGACAAATAATTTAAATTTAAAGGAAGTACTAGAGAATCAAAAGTCAGAGCCATTTACACGTATAATGGCTAGGATAGCTGAACATAAACAATTTAGTAAAAAGATAGCTGAATTTAAAACTAAATATCCCAATTATATGGAATTTTTGGGACCTGGAAGAAAGAAAGCTGCAAAACTCGAGAGACAGAAAAAGCGAAAATTAAAAGCTGGTAAAAGTACTGAAAATGTTTCTTCCGATGCTGATTCAGATGCAAATACAGATTCTGATGCAGGTATTAGTGACCAAGAAACAGCTGAAGCTTCAGAAGTTTTGGCAAAAACTGATGAAGATTTAAGTGAGGATGATGAATCAGAAAGTAAAAATGAAATAGTTTCAAGCTACAGTGTTGAAAATGAAAATGAGGTTCTCAATGAAGATGAAGATTTGAAAAATACTGATGTACTTAAAGATGCTGTATTGCCAAAATCTAGTAAGAAACGAAAATCTGAGAATGGCGTAATTGTAGAAAGTAATACAAAAAATCACACAAAAACACGGAAAAAAGACAGTACTTCTAAAGCTGTTAGTAAGGAAGCAATTGTTAAAAGGTTTACAGATCTTTTAAATGACGATAGTTCTGAACTGGATAAAGATCAACTAAATAATGAAAATAAAGATTCTAACAGTATTGAAATTGTTATAAATAAGTCAAAACATAATGCAGAAGAAAAGTCGAAAAAATCAACGTTAGGTAAACGAAAGAAAATCGAACAAAATCTAGAAGAAGATACAGAAGAACATAGGAAAATTTGTGCTGATGACGTTAAACCAAATCTAAATATAGAAAAAGAGGTAGATCCTTTCTTTGTAACAGGAGATGGAGAATCAAATTACTTAAGTGTTGCCTTACCTAAAAGTAAGTTAGTTAATATGGAAGATGATTCTGAGGATAGGTATCCGCCCAAATTTAGCAAGCGTAAATTTTCGCAAAAACAAAATAATAGTTTCTTTGACAAAGTTCCAAAACGATTTAAGGGTGATGATAATTACAAATCAAACAGGTCAAATTTCACGCAACAAGGTCACCAAAGAAACGGGAGGTCTTATGAAAAAGATGAAGTAGGATGTAAATTAGACTCAAATAAATTTAACAGTGAACCCCAGGATAAGTCAAAATCATTCAAAAAGCAGTCCAAGGGTAATTTCGAAAGTAACGAAGTTTTGCATCCATCCTGGGAAGCTAAGAAGAAACAGCAGGAAATTTTGAAAAAAGGATTTCAAGGAAAAAAGATCGTCTTTGATGATGTGTAAAAAGATTCTTAATATAATTTTGTACATATTGTATTATTAAAATAAACAAAAATACTAGAAAATATTTCATTTTTATAACATTTCTCTGAAAAGCTAAGGTAAAGCTACTAGAAATTCCGAGGAAAGGAGTTCAAGGAAAAAAGATCGTCTTTGATTATACATAAAAAGATTTTTAATATAATTTTGTAGATATTATATTATGAAAATAAGCAAAAACTAAAAAATATTTGATATTTATAACATTTTGCGATGCTGGTTTCGCGTTCCCGTTCGCGTCCCGAGCCCGCGTCTGCAAAAGTCTCGTCGGTTTTATTTCTCGCGAGGTCGCCGAATTTATTATGGGCGCCAGTTGACCCCGCTACGTCGCGTTCCCTTCCCGGCTTTATTCTCGGTCGCACGAGTCTCGTCTCTGGGCGCGGCCTCCTCGGGATTGAGGCCTCGCGTTCGCGTTAATCTCGCCCCCGCGCGTTCTCCCCCTGTCTCCTGCTATATAGCGCGCGCGCTCCCCCACCCCTACTTTTCAGCTTTGGGCTCATTGAGGGGGTCTCTTCGCGCCACGTATGTTTTCTCCCTTGCGGGAGTAATGACGCCACACGGGAAAAAATATGGGAGCGCTGTTGCCTGTTGGTAAGGGCAACTGTCGGCTCTTGAAATGGGCTCGCTGCTGTCCCTTCTGTGAGGCGGTTATTATCTCAATATAAAATATTCCTAATAAGATGCGCGCTATCATTGGAAGTATTATAATTATTTACCAAAAGATGAAAATCCGTTTAATCTATAAATAATAGCAAAAGAAACTTGTTAACATATTGTTGTAAAGATAATTTAGCAATTAATATTGATTAATATTGCACATGGGAGTAGCTACATGTACGATTCACTTAGCGAGAATTACGAAAAATTTTACAATTTAACCTGCATTTTGCATTGCATCTCGCAATTTTATCAATTAAGTTAAAGTTTCGAGTTTATTAGGACTCTAATTTTCCTTATAATTAACTGTAAAAGTGCTAAAAGGATAATATTAACATTAAATTTATTCGCGTGTAATTTGTTTTTTCAATTGAGCGTAACGCAGAGTTCACTGTCGGACCAAAAAGGGACGGCTGCTGTCCCTTTTGAGACAGATGTTGACTCCGAATCCTAGGCGGGCTGCTGGCTGTCAAATAATTATTGCAGCTGTACCGCATGAGACAGCTGCGAGCCTTTCGTTTTTCTCTCTCACTCTCTCTCTCTCTTACCCCCTCGACGCCACTACGATTCCCGCGCACGTAGTCCAGTAAAAATAGCCCTAAAATGGAAATGTCTTGTAAATGGCTGCATTTTGGATATGTGGTTCTTTGAGCCATTTAATCAAAAAATGGATTGCGCCACATTGAAGAGCGCACAATTTTACATAAAAAACGTACATATAGTATTTCGTTTTGTCAATTATTTATGCATTAAAATATTCGTTTTAATAAAAATTGTATTAGTTATTTATGTACCTTGGGCGAACCACGCGCTAATACGGCTTGAGGCCGATGTTTTCAGCGATGGATAGTATAAGGCCAAGGCGCGCGAGCGGCCGAGGTTTTATTATCGCACCCCACCGATTTACTGATTGAGGGCGACCTGCACTAAAAAGCCCTCATCCGTCCTCCAGTAATGAAAAATTTTTTAAGCACCATGGGTGAAACA